>BJCM01068040.1:0-11296 GCA_018326385.1 Flaveria bidentis
ATATGTGTGTGTGTGTGTGTGTGTGTGTATATATAACCACTCCACCATCTGCTACTCCACGACGATCGACTACCACCCACCGCCTAACCTATTAGACACCACCATCACACCCATCAACCACGATTCATCACCACCGCCCCTAATTTGAATGGTCGGCGAACTTTGTTCAACCATCATCCACCACACCAAACCCTCAAACTCCAAACATCAACTAAAGATTCACCACTACACTAGATCTACCGGATAACAACCACCATTTCATATCCAGTTTCGCGGTATTTCAAATCCGGTTACAACCATCGCCGAAGAAGACAATTTAATTTTGGTTTCGTCGGTGCTTATTTCAGGTTCGAAAATGGATGACGGTGAAGTGTGAGAAATTACACTGACAAATTCTTTTGAATCGGTGGGCTTTAGCGACAGATTCTTCAAACTTCATTTTTTTCTGTTTGTAAGCATCTGAAGTTTTTTTAGCAGTATTGTAAGTCTTTTGCCACACCCCCTTATGCTTATACATATGTTTTTATATTTTGTAGTTTTGTTACAATATTAAGTTTATTTAATATGGACATTGCAAAAGACATAATTATCCATCTATTTAACACTTAATTGAACTTCTCTAACAAGATAGGATGAAAATAACAACTTCTTAAAAAATTAAGGAGGCAAAAGAGAAAAAAATTTTGGATGAAAATGACAAAATAGATTAAAATCCAGGGATGAAAATAATAATTTACTCGTTTTATGGCTTGCTATTGAGAATTTTTGAATTTAGAGATTTACTATAACTCCTTATCTTTAAAAGTTGTACTCTTACGTCACTAATTAATCATTAGGGTTAGAATCAAACGAAACAAGTTTGTCCATCTAATACCTGCACTTCAATTGTTGAAATTCGTTCTCTCAGTCAAATTAGATGCAATCTTAAATGAAAATGACTTTGAATTGGACTAGAAATAGATCCAGAAATTCTGTTAAAGGAGGCAAGATATGTGCCGAGTCAAAACAGGTTAGGTCAAATAAAACATAAAACAAGTCGAGTCTAAACATACAGTTCACAAATACAAACAAACATATATAAGTTTTATGAACAAAAATACAAGAACACAAATGAACAAATTTAATGCATTAAAAACTAAAAACATATTAATCATAAACAAAAATATTAACACATACATGCAAATATATATTTGATTTTTTGTATAAATATTTAAACAAACATAAATGAATAGACATCAACAAATGAATACATACGAAATAAAACCCTCCATTAAACATTAAAAAAAAATAAATTTTTTGTTCATATTTATTTTTTATTAAATAATAAAACCCTAATCTCCCCCGTCATCCTTCACCATTAGCATTGTTTGTACCCTCCACAACTATGCGAACCAATGCCATCATCATCCTCACCATCACCAACATCTGAAAACCCTAATCACCACCACCAACCTTCACATATACATCGGTTGTACTCCTCCACAACCACTCGAACCGCCATCATCATTCTCGTAATCACCAACATCTGATGACTGCCGACTCCACTACAACATCCGCTGCTCACCACCACTCCTTCCTCAGAAATCAAAACTAAAATCATAAGAAGAAAGAAAGAGGACGAGTGTTCTCTACTCATGTGGCATCATCTCAATGGAATACCCAAATTGTCCTTATCCTACTTTCATTCTGTTCGTGTTTTTAATCGAGAATGAGAATGAGATATGGAAGAAGTCCCACAAATTTCACTATGTTTTTCCTTACATCATAGCCAAATAAATAATAACTTACAAATATGTCCAAAACAATTTTAATATTAAATGTAAATAAATTTCAAGCAATATCAACCCGACTTAGGGTGTAACACCTTGACTATTTCGTCATAGACAACACTTCAAGCATCGTCAACCATAAAAATTGTATCAAACGGAACCATAACCAAACAACAACTAAACACAGATGCATAATGTTTAGCATTTACCTTTTTTATTTAATAATAATGAGTATATTGTTGCCTATTTGTCTCCCTGCTTCTTTGATACAATTTCTCAGATCCAAAGCTGAGTTATAATCCATTTCATATGATCTTATAAAACTTAGACTTTGAAAAAATTCAATAACTTCATGAAAATAAACTGAATGCATCTTATAAATTAGCATTCTAATGATTTTCAACACTTATTATACTTCAATCCAAGTGCCCTTCCTCCTTCAACTTCAAATAAATCATCTTGTAATAACTGTTCATCAAAAATAATAAGATAGCAATTGTATAAATTCCATTACAATACAAAATCAAAGAAAGCATTAAATTACAATAAGGATTACAACTAAAATAATAGAAAAATTACGAATACAAATTATGAAAAGAAAATTTGTTACCTAGGCTTCGTGTTTAACACGGATTCCTTAAATCACAAATTTCGAGTCTCTTTCCCTGTGTACGACAGCCAAAGTTGTATGTACAATCGAAGAGGACTCTAAACCCAAAAAAACATATTGTATTAGAGAAAAAGATTGCTAAAACTTTAGAGAAAGAAAAGAGTGCTCAAGCATGAGCATGTTGGTGTGTTTCTGGTGTGTAGGGGTGTTCAAAGTCGGATATCTGAAATTTTGGAAATCTGAATTTCGGATATCCAAAATTTTTGGATAGTGGAAATCACAATTCGAATTCGTATAAATTCCGGATATCCAAAATTCAGATTTCTGAATTTTCGGATACGGAATCGGATATCAGAAATTCATTTTTTATTATTTTTTAGTTTTTTTTCAATAATTAGACATATAATATTATAAAAATAATATAAAAAACCAACTTTTATCATAAAAGTCGCAATATACACCAAAAAATCTCAATTTAAAGTAAATATATATGTAAAATTCAAAAAAATAAAAAAATAAATTTTAGTTTTCCGATAATCGGATATCCGAAAATTCGGATATCCGAAAATTTGGATATTTCGAATTCGGATTTTGGAAAATTTGGAAAATTCGGATTCGAATATTTTTTTAAATACCCCTACTGGTGTGTATAGCAACTAAGGATCACCTAGTATTTATAGTGAACCTAAAGTTATAACATTTTTCAAGTCATTACGCAAAAATTGAATTTAATATAAAAACATTAAAAAAGCTAATCCAAAGAGCAAAACACTCAAATTGTAACATGTTAATTGAATTCAAATCGAAAAATTTTATTTAAAATAAAATAAAACATTAAGTCAGATTATACTATCTTTTATTTAATCATTTTCACACATTATAAAGAATTCAAACACATCCTTTCTCCTTCAACTTGAATTACATCATATTTTTGGAAAGAGCTACTTCAACTAAAAGAATTTATTTAGTGAAACTAAGTTTATGCCCGACCAAGACCTAAATCATTCAACTTTTTAGCATTTAACGTCTCCAAGTAATGCAAAACATAATCTAATTATGTAATAATGATTTTATATAAGTCAAAATCATATAAATTGTAAATAAAAAAAGAAACCAATGCCTGAATCATGATCGAAACAATAATACTATGCGTCGTTCTTACAACCTTCCAAACAAATTAACACTAAATTTTAATGATAATTTTATATATAGACCTTTTCAGTTTATATAATATTATGTTTAAATTATGTTTTAAAAGTATTTTATATCGTATATGAACATTTATATTTTAAAAATTATAAGATATTTAGTAAGTTAGAAACGATATTTATAACATAAAATTTGCACTTTTGAATTTAATACACTTTGACTTCTAAGCTATTAATACTACGATGCAATCTTCACAAAGTCTTCGCATTTTAATTTGGTTGGTGGCTGATATAGAAACATAAATATAATGAGTGTAAAAATATCCAAATCAATAGACATAGCACATGAATGAGACACCAATATGAGTTGGAAACTTGTCCACTCGTGGATTTTTCTTATTTTTTTCTTTCAAACTAATCAAAATTACATTTAAAAAAATGAGTCTTACATTCATCTGTCATGATTTAGTATATACAAAATCAGGTTTTAGGATATTAAGGGTAATTGAAATTGCATCTGAATATGTTTAATAACTACTGAACGCAGATACGCGTTAGTTAGTTACATTGATTCGGTGAAATACACAAATAGAAGTCTATTAAGTTGAGTCTGCCCGATTTAATACCTAATTTTTATGAAAACTTAAGTGGAAATAAATATGTTGCAATGGTATCCGTGGAAGTTTTTAGACAAATATTATGTTGTTGTAAAAGAAATTATGCCCTATTAAATTCGACCCAAGTTAGTATATAAAAGTTTATATCAAAATGTAGTAACAATAATAATAATAATAATAACAATAATAATAGCGATAGCGATAGCGATAGCGATAGCGATAGCGATAGCGGTAGCGATAATTAGAATATTAATAACAATAGAAAACGATAACGATAATTATAATATTAATAACAATAATAAGTATGTTATAATGATATATGCGGAATATTATAAAACATTATAATTTAAAAGTTATCAGACGAAAACGAATCATACTAAAAAGTAATTATAATATTAAAAGAATAATAACTTTTAGAAATTGTAAGTTATTCTTCACGGACCTGTACTATTTGACTCATGATCGTTCATTACGACTTGGTAAACGTATGTGTATGGAATTTATAACTTCTTATACATAATATTATAATTGATCACTTGGTGGCATAAATCTATGGAGATGGTCATCTTGATGATCCGTATGAACTTTTATTTATCGTGCAACGCTTGGATTTCATGTAGAAACCAGTAGAGGGGTCTCGAGGCGATGGTCATGGACCCAATAAATAGAACCATCACATAGGAGGGAAAGAGCGTTGATAAGACGAGTATCTTTATAAAAGTTCGTGCCTTCTAGTTGAAGCTCATCATATTCATTTGGACCGGGAAGCACCTACTATCATATCGTGTTAAACGCATTTGAATCTAATGTTTACAAGTTGAACTAGTTAACCATATTGGATGGTTGGATCAGATTTGCATTTTTTTCCCTTTTAAAAATCTTTTTAATTGCTTCAAACGTCCTTATTTATTCAAGCTACATATTTTTGTTAACATTCGAATCCACACCATTACAAATATTTATTCAAAAGTGTATTTCAAAGTTTTTATTATAAATAAAATTAGTGGTTTCCAAATCATTTTTATCCATAGATAAAATAACAGGTTCCATAATTTCGTTATAAAACATTGGTTCACATCTGACTTTATAATATCTTACAACAAACATGCCAAAAAAATAATAATCATAAACTCATAAAGTAATATATAAGATTAGCCATCTTTGTATGGCCCAAATATATGAAATGTTCAACGGACTTTGCATACTGATTGGCCTTCTTTGTATGGCCCAAAGTGTGACCCATTAGAGATAAATAACATGCATTTTCATTGGTTTCAAAGAGGGGTCCATTATAAAAATTCACAATTTGATGCGTACCTTTGTATTTTGTAAGTTTGTATCTTGTATGGGTTCACAATTGTTATAAGATGTATTTTACAAAATCTTCTAAGTTACAAAATAAATTTTAAAAAAAACTTATATAAAAAGGGAAGTTTGGTTTAAATGTTCTTCTATAAAGAGAGTATCTTTTTCCTTTTAGAGTTTTGAATTTGCAAACTATTCTAAAAAAATTAATTAAAGTCGTACGGAACTAAAAGAGTTTCAAAAACAGTTTAATCATCTTGAATGTTTTTATAAAACTAGTCAATAAGTTTATATAAGTTTTTAGAACTTAAAACGATATTTACATGTATTCAAACTATATGTATTCAAATTGATTAGTTGGAATAATCTTTCAAAAGAAGATAACCAGCATAGTCACATTAACCTTTCATACTAAATTCATATCTTTAATAGTTTGATTAAGTCAAAAAAAACTTTTATAAGATGCTTAAAAATTGTTTTTATACAATAAAAATATATGTACATGTTAAGTGCTTCATACGCTTAAAATCCTTTAAAAAAGTTAAAACCGACTAATGAAAAAGTTGTTACTTGGATGAGAAGATATATATGCGGTATTATAAAGTTAGAAAATGTATTTCTCATTATTTAATTGAGAATTTAAATCCCATGATGAGTATCGATGTAGAATTAGGAAGTAGTTTAAAGTATATATTAGTAAGCCTGAGAATATATAATCACCCTACTTTTAGGTTCAATTTTATTGTCGAACTCGCGATTCAAGATAAATGATTGAATATTTTGCATAGACATAATTTATATTAATCTATAGTATCTAATAAAATAAGGTTTTTTTGTCATTTGTTATCTTTTTAAATAATCTTTTTTACACTTGTCATTCTTTTAAACATTATCATTTTATTTTCTCACTCAAAAGAGTATTATAATAATTTAAACACTTAAAAATTTTATTTCTCTTCATAAAATTTAATTTGGTCAATTGATACATTTCTTTCTCATCTAGATTTTTTAAAAATTCAAATTATGTTTTTACAAATAAGTTTTATTAAGAAAATTAAATATCATAT
The DNA here is from genome assembly GCA_018326385.1 of Flaveria bidentis. Lineage (NCBI taxonomy): Eukaryota > Viridiplantae > Streptophyta > Magnoliopsida > Asterales > Asteraceae > Flaveria > Flaveria bidentis. The sequence continues at coordinate 6,517 of BJCM01068040.1, forward strand.
CTTTTCTAAAATATTAAACCTTTTGAAACAAAATATTTCAAATCAGTCATTTTTTAACATAATTATAAAAATATGGAATTTTCTAAAAGCAATTCTATTAAAACAACCAGAATAATTAGAAATTTGAGTTTTTAATAAACAAGATTTTTATAAACAATATTTTTTGTAAGAAAATCTTAAAATAAATATTTAAAAATGAAACAATTTAGATAAGAGAGTTAAAATAGTATAATTGTTTTATCTCTTGAACAATTACGTATATATAATTTTATTCATATCTTATATTAAAATATCGTACTGTATCTTTTTGTGTTTATTAGTAACTATAGCCCGTTTAATAAATTGATTTCTAGACTATCTATTTATCTATATATTTATCTATAACATATCTATTATTTATTTACTTAAAATAACTATTAATATACAGCTATAATCATATTTATCTTCAAACATGGTTTTATAATTCAAATTTTTTTATTACTAATTATTTAGTATTTTATTTATTCAACCTATGCAATACACGGGTACTAATCTAGTAGGATTTATATAGGCACCATCTATATGTCAAGTAACACAATAAAATTATCTAATTATACTCCATTGGGTGGTAGAAGGGGTTATATTATTTTTCATATTATATTTCTCTTTCATTTTATAAATTTTGTAAATACAAGAAGAAAGCTTAGTTTGATAATTTTATTTAAAAACATTAAACAGAAAATCTAACCTCCGTTAATGAAAAGAACATAAAGCATACTAAACCTCTTACATATGACTGATAAAATATCAGTGTTCTACTAAACGAGTAAGATGCAACATGACATGATAATACGAGTATGAAAAACCCGGATACGACTAGTTTAACTAAACATGTAAATTTCTTAAACATGAACATGAACATTTTTATAATTAGGTGGCACATATAACATGTTCATGAACACGGTTATCCAAACCCGACCCATTTAACATGAGTATATCTAATATGTTCAGTAACACAAATGATATGATTACGACCTATTTTACACAGTTAATAAATAACATGATAAATTAAAAATTCACCAAGGATTACAATCCATAAATTTATTTAATTATTTTATAAAATTATAAAGTTATATAGTTTTGATAAATGGATCATAAACACGTGAACGCGGATGTGTCAACCCATTCTACACATTGGTTGAACGTCTTAACCGTGCTATAAACGGGTTAGGTAGGTTGGACCCTTTAGACACATTTTTAATCGTGTCATTAACATGTCGATCAATTTATAAATCAAACACACCAAACTCAAACTCTAACATGACTAATGTTGTGTCAAGTCGTGTAACGTGAGGAACAGGTCATTTCATAAATTATGAGCTCTACATTTTGTATAAAGAAAAGTCATAGTAATTATTAATGAAGATTAAGCATGATCATAAGTATACGTAAAGAGAAGTAATTTCTTATCAAACTTATTCGATATTCCTGCTTAATGTTCAATTGGACTACAACTATTAATAATATTGCTTGAAATGTTACATGTAGATATGATGAAAGAGAGCTATAGATTAGGCGGGATTAATGGTTATTATTAGAAGACCCATTTCACAAGGCGTCTTCCCTCAAGCTTCTACTCGTGAGCCGTTGGGTCCCTTTCCCCAAACCTCAGATGCCATTGCAATTGACATTCTCATACTCTTTCTTCTTTCTCCAACCCTGGCTCCACCATTGTACCCTACAGGGCCCCAACATCCTCTCTTTTTTATTCTCATCATCACCCTCAACGATCCTCCATCTCTTGGTCTTTAAGAGGTACACACATACATTTGATTTTTCTTCAATGGATGGATTTATGATTCATTTTATGTGTTCTTGTCTAAATTTGCTATATGGGTCTTGTTTCTTTTTGTGTAATATTCGATCAAGAATGGATTTTTATGAATCTTTGGCTTAATCTATTACATCAAGTGATCATTTGATGATTCATTTGATGTGTTCTTTCCTATATTTGCGATATGGGCCTTATTTTTTTATAGCAATATTTAATCAAGAATGGATCTTTATCAATCTTTGGCTTGATCTTGTGTTCTTGCCTGATGGGTCTTGTTTCTTTTTTAGTAACATTCAATCAAGAACGAATTTTCATGAATCCTTGGTTTAATCTATTACGTCAATTGATAAATTATTCATTCGACGTGTTCTTGCCTGAATTTGCTATATGGGTCTTGTTTCTTTTGAGTGATATTCAATCAAGAATGGATTTTTATAAATCTTTGGCTTATTCTATTATATCAATTGACCATTTGATAATTCGTTTGATGTGTTATTGCCTAAATTTTGTGATATGGGTCGTATTTCCTTTTGATTAATATTCAATCAAGAATGGATTTTTATGATCATTGGTTTAATCTCTTACTTCAATGATTAATTGTAATTCATTTTATGTGTTCTTTCCTAAATTTGCTATATGGTTGTTTCTTTTTGAGTAACTCTCAATCAAGAATGTTTTTTTATGAATCCTTGGCTTAATTTGCTTTGATATATATTGTTTCTTTCACATTTTGCTCTTCTTTGATCAATCATCAATATATCTTATGTTTCGAATCTTAATTTACTACAATATGTCTTGTTTCTTTATGTCTTTTCCCCTATTTCCCTTTGAGAATCATCCGATCAAGAAAAGGGAATAGCCGTTTGATTGTGCTATTTAGCCCACCATCTCTTGATTTATTCTATGCTTTTCGGGGTACTTTCATTACCATCTTCCTTTATGTTCGGAGAACCCACATCGTGTTTCGATTATTACTATTGTTTTAAAAGAGTTGGAGAAATTGATCAACTCCATTTCTTTTGTTGTTTATTAGAGGATGAGATAGAACATATGAAATGCATACATTCTTGTTCTTGAAATCACATAGTAGGCCTATTTCTTTTTCTTGTAATCTTTTTGTTACAATGTGACAAAATATCATTGCTTCGGTTGCATGAACAACAAACATCTCAACCTTTTAATATTGTGTAATTCTTTACATTATAAAACATTTGAGTAAATTAATCAATGCATCATATATGTGCAGAATTCAGATGATTGATTTGCACCGTTCTAATGAGTTCGTGTGGTTCTTCCTGAAATGTTTTTGCTTCAAAGTATGCACTCAATTTTTATACTTCAATATTTATGTTCTCAAAAATAATAGTATGATCTTTTCTTAATGTTTATCTTCAAAGCCACTCGTACATTAAATTTTGTTTAAAACCAGGTTGGTGAAGATGATTATCTTTGGACACACAAGACCAATATTTTGGAATGGTTACATAAGTCTCTTACTAGAAAATCAGAATTAGCTCAATGTATTTGTGAGTGAATATTATTCCACACCTAGTCCCTCATTACTGTTTTTCCTTCTATATTCTTCTGTTATGTTGGTTACTTAACTACTTATTTTGCAAAATCATTGGGATTTAGCTACTGCTATGGTTGGTTCACGGACATGGATTGGAGGAATCTTTAGCCGCACAGGCCCCAAACATTCTGGAAATAACAGTCACACTGATTTGAAGTTCACCCCAGTTCAGGTAGTTTTTATGAGCGTACGAATACGCACATTTGGGAACATCATAGTTAACTAACTGAAACTGGATTATTATGGGAAAAACTGACTAGATCAAACATGGAAACTTGATTGGTAATTTGACTAATTTCTTGAAAATCCAACTGTATTCATTTCTGCGTAGGAAGCAAGATATCAAAAGCTTCATGAACGTGCGGATGTACCTTTTGATGAGACTCGTGCAGATCATCAGGTGCTCTTCTTGACTTCATTACATTTTGTTTAATCCCAATTGATGAAAATAAGTATATACATTTGATTAACCTGTTGAACATTACTTGTTGTTTGATGTAATCATATGTTTTTTTTTGACAGAAAGCCCTTACAGAATTGTGGAATTTAGCATATCCAAATGTCACACTTACAGGATTGATCTCTGAGCAATGGAAGGAAATGGGGTGGCTAGGAGATAATCCATCTACCGACTTTAGGTGCGTTGTGACATCTGCAAAGACAGCCATGGTGATGCATATAATACATCTCATAAATGATTATATAATGATAAAAGTTTGTTTGTTGTAGGAGTTGTGGTTTTCTTTCACTTGAGAATTTGCTGTTCTTTGCAAAAACATTTCCGGTATGGTTACCTTTATTCTCTTCTAACTTTCTTGTTTTGTTTGCAAGATACTAATTGATTAAACTTCGAAAATGAAGAATGCTTTTCGTAGGTTACTATTGAAACAACGTGGAAAAATGGCGACATGGGAATATCCTTTTGCTATCGCTGGCATTAATATATCGTTTATGTTGACGCAGATGTTGGAGTTATATCAAGGTGTGCAAATTTCATTCATTCATTATAGTTTTCATGACTTGATTATCATTTTGTGGGAGTGATGAATCAAGTATATGTTAAAAGATGATTTATCTTGTTGACAAATACTATGTTGCAGTGAAGCCTAGATGTCGTAACTGTATCAATTTTATAAAAATATTGGGAGGTAATTATTGATCTTGAATCCTTTGGTACTCATCTTTTTACATTTTGTCAAATATTCTAAAGGATCCTTGCGTAAACAATTCATTGCAGAGGATGAAGAAGCCTTTGATGTTTTGTATTGTATAGCTTTTGTATTGATGGATGCTCAATGGCTCGCTATGCATGCGTCATACATAGAGTTTAATGTAATCTCTCTCTCTCTCTCGATAGCTCTCTCTACATACATATACATATACATACATATATA
>BJCM01068044.1:0-15336 GCA_018326385.1 Flaveria bidentis
ATGTGTTTGTTTAAAGTCGTGTTAGAATCTTTAGCAAGTAAAGCTCCACAAAACTTGCAACGAGCCTTTACAGATCCGTCACTCAACTCAACCATATCCCAATTGCACCAAACATCCATGTTACGATTGTGTGGAAGAACACGAACGACGGTTGGAGAGTTCGATGAACCTTGACCAACGGAAGATTGAGAGTGAGCCATATTGAGATTTGAGAGTAAACGAGAGTATTGTTTACGTTTTTTACGTATGTTTTTTTGTGTTTGAAGCTTGTGTACCTTACCATATCAACCCACACCTATTTATATTTATTTTAGAGGCAAAAACAACAAAAAAACGGTCAAATTTGGTCCCCAACGGCTATGTAGCCGTTAAAAACGGCTACTTTAAAAAAAAAAAAGAACGTTCGAAACCGGGTCCAACCCGGGTTCAACCGGTTCGGGTCCGGTTCCGGGTCGGGTCCGGTTCTTGTAAATTCTAAAAACCCCAAACCGGGTACAACCTCCTGGTTTTTTCCGGGTACGAACCGGGTACACCCGGTATCGGGTTGTACCCGGACCCGGGTACACCCGGTATCGGGTTGTACCCGGACCCGGGTACGGTTCGGGTATACCGGGTCGGGTATGGACCCGGTTTTTTTGTTCACATCTATTCAATGGCGGAACATAATTAGGTTGCGGAAGAGTGGGCCATGTAGCCCACTTAGAATGTTGGGTGCAACTATATAAAAATAATTTGATAATAATTTCTTATATAGGTTTATTTGAAGATTTTGATCAAATTCTAATGTTTAGTTGTAAAATATATTGATTTTTATAAAAGTGTCGATAGCTAAAATATATATGTATAAATAGATTGGTAAATTGATTAGTTAGTTACATTGACAAATAATTTTCTAAGATAACTGAATTAAGTTTTGTAAGTGTTTACAAACTTAAAAATTGACATGAGAGATTATTCAACTTAATTTGATGATTTTTTAAACAAAGAGGTTGGATCTAGTTGAAAACAAGCAAATAAAACTCAAATTCACTTTGATTTAACACCACCTAATGGACGTCAATAGATGGTATTTAATTATTAAAATTTAACTGATATGACAAAATTATTAAATAAATATTGTATACTAGGGTTAACCACATATTGGTTTAAATCATCTTTAGATTTTGTCTATATATAGGTTTGTATGTTGTGGGTTGTATTCAATCGAAAACCCAAAAAATTTATAAAAACCAATATATAAAAAACATTTTTGATTTATTAAAATTAACGGACTTATATGTTTTTAAATGAAAAAAAAATAAAAGCAAGTATTCTTGTCAGACCATGCGTGTATACAAAAAATTAAAAAAATATATGAGTTGTTTATTTTAATATATCAAAGATGAAGATATAGTTTATTGATTTGTGCTATTCATTCGAACCCAACTCTGTATGTTGTTTTACTTACTCGAAAAGGTACACGCCATCTACCCTCTCTTTCGATTCTAGAAGTTTCTTTAATTGTAAAAATTATTGGTAAATTGTTTAAATACCGAGTTTATTATTTCTAAATTGTTATGTGTACGTGAAATATGATGGTAATGTTTTTACTTCCAAATAATGTAATAGTCTATTACTAATAGATATATATTTCTCATGTAATAGTCATATCATATTAAAGAATAAATAATTATTAAAGTAAATAGTTAGTAATAATATATAACATAAAGAGTGAGATAAGATAAAACAAATGAATTGCTAATTTTCTATACTAAAAAGTGACATTTAAAATCTAATTTATATGATCGTGTGACAATACATTGCATGATCTTTGCTAGATTCACATTAATCCGGCTGCTATTTAAGGATTATCAAACTTCGTTTCATTTCAACGTAATTCAAAACACACTTTATGTTCTCCACAATTATTGATTCAAAATACATACTTAATTTACAACGTAAAATTAACAATCTTTGAAAATGAACAACCATTGCCCCAAGATTCAAACTAAAATACAACACCCATATTTTCATCGAACTTAAAACTAACAATCAATCCCCATGAACCTTGGTTCAAGCCGCTGCACAGCCTTCGGGGTTAAGTTCACCCGCGTAAACGGGCTTCACGTTCTGGCATTCTTGAATCGCAGGGCCTGCGTTACCATCATATGTCAAGTTAATGTCGGAAATCTGCACATTCTCGCATCCGTTGTTCGAGGTGCTGCATCGAAGCTTCACGACTTCGGGCGAATTCGAAGTTCCCTTAACGTTCTTGATGAACACGTTGTGAATCTTAACCTCTGATGGACTCTGTTGATTCACACAAGAACATAAAGCAAGTTATATGCATACTTAGATAAGACATTATATGAAAATCTTAATACATAGTTTTGTATATTTTTCTTTTGGACATTCTGATAAATTTTGTTGAAAATCAAGTCCAGCTGAAAAAATATTTTGAATATATAAAACTTTATATTTAGATTTTTTAAGAAACTTTAACTACTAAACATTATTAAAGAAAAGTTTATTATAATTAAGATAAATTCTTAAGAAAAAAACCAAGAAAAGGAAAACATCTGCTACTATACCTTATTACTAATCTATTAGTTCAACAAGATCATTTAGAAACCAAAAACGTTTCAAAAACCACCAGCTAGAGATTAGTTTTTGAAATCGCTAGAATAACACGTAAAATTAAAGTTTGCTACCGTAGCTAGCGAACCCTAAACAAATTTGACGATATATGTTTGAAATCGTCAAGTGACACGTAAAATCACTTGTCACATGTTTATACTTTAGAGTTTACTAGCTACCAAAACGCTTTTGAGAGTTTTATAAAAACTATTATACTTTCTTAATTTAAACCATGTATAAAAACAAAATCTTTTGAAACCTTTGTATGCATGCATGCATGCAATATATTTACGTACATTCTTTTTGCATTCAATATGCGGGCAATAATCTTGCTCAATGATAACAGGGTTATCAACTTTATCCATCGTAAGATCTTCAAAATGAATGTCCGAAACATCGCCACGATGCGAGTGAGGCCATGTTTTGATCCAAACACCGTTCTCGGTTCCCGAAAAGGAGCAGTTCTTCACGAAAACCCCAGTCACCGGCTTCTCCCCCTTGTTTCTCCCCAAACCCCCGATGCTTATCCCGCGGCCCGGCCCACATTTCACCCCCTCGATGCGCACATTCTCGCACCCATCGGCTGTTTGAACACAATCATCACCGGTCTCTATAACCGAGTTCTTGATCGAGATGTTTTTCGACCAACCGATGTGGATCCCGACTGTGTTCGGGCTCGCCTTAGGCGCACTGACGTGGAAATTATCGAATGTAACGTTTGTACATGTCATTAAGTTCGCATGGTAGTTCTTGCTATCTTTTGAGGTTATACCAGTGATTGAAGAGTCTTTGACAAAGTTAAAGCTGAGATTCTGTGTCATATAAACATATAAGTTAGAAACAAATTATTACATATGTAAAAAAATTAAACATATTAAAATTATTATATTAATATTTTATATGTTACATATCATTAGCAATTAATAATATAATAAATAATAAAAGTTTTGAAAGTATAACTAACATATAATAAAATAAAGATTATAAAATTATATTTTAAGATAAAATACAATATATAAAAATGTTGTAATTTAGTATGTTTTTATAACTATTATAATAAGAAGATTAATAATTTTTATATTTATTTAGTTTACTTATTTAAAATTGATTTTATTTTAGAAGATAAAGAGGCGAGAAATAAAAATGTAAGCTTTATAAAAAGTTATTATGTGTCTGTCCAAAATTTTATTTTATTAGATAGCATAGATAGTGATTCTAAATTCATGAATTTGTTTAAGTATGAATGCATTAGATTACATACATATTGAAGGGGTGAGCCTTTCTCAACGGTTGTGGTTGGATCGTCGGTTGACCATGACATGGCTCCTCCAACACCATCTAATGTACCCGAACCTAAAATAATATTATGGTCATGATAATATCAAGCCATTGATTTAAGTGATTATTATAGAACTGGATCGGACCGATTGTTTGGACCGGTCGGACGCTGAATCGTACACATAACCGGTCCGGTTACGTGTATTTTAACATCTTTTATTTGAACCAGCCGGTTACCAGTCAGAATGTGAATTGAATCGAACATTAATCATATCAGATTACAATTATTTTTAAAGAATTTTAAGTTGTTTCTTCCTTTTATAATACCATTTAATGATTATATAATACAATTATTTTGTTAATATTAACTTGCAAATTCACACAAAAGTTATCTATCTAGTATTTTATTTCAAAATTCTTTGTATATTTATATGTTTAACTTTTTAACAATTTATGGAGTATTGTTGGAAACCGGTTTACCGGTTAGATCAATGAACCAGTAACACAGTTGGTTTGACTTGTATAAAAATGTTGAAAACATTGATTTTTATAGAGATCCTTATGATATAGGTTTGTACCTGTTACTTTCAAGCCTGTGACATAGCTAAATGTGATCCATTGGGCACCTTTAGGAATGACCACAGGGTCTTCAGGGCCTATCACGGTTCCATCGATTTTAACCTCGATCGGAGCTTTGCACGGTCCCTTAAACTCGACCACGTTCAAGCAAAATCGGCCTTTTGGAATGAGCAATTGGCTCGGTTGGGTTGCGGAACACGCAGCGCCCCATGCATCCGACAGAGCCTAGAAACAGATTATTTAACAACATGTCACATTTGCTAGAAACATGGTGTGGTTTGATTGATTACCTTGCTAATTTCGGCATCAGGCGTGGCACCAAATTTCGTGATGTCGAAAACTTCAGCCTGCGCAATGGTGATGAACATAAAAAGGGCGAAAACGAGACACGATTTGAATGTCATTGTGTCTAGATTTTTGGCTTTGAATTGATTTGTTAGATCTTGAAGAAATATGTTATAGTGGTATTTATGATGTTGTAGATGGTCTAAAATTAGAACAAAATTTGTATGAAACACCCTTTTTCTTGGTGTTTGTGTGAATTCAACCAAATGTGGTGTTTTAAAAAATTGAAAAGATATGGTGCTTAATAAAGGGGCTCGGACCACATGTTTAGCGTGTGTAAATTTATTTTTATCTTAATTTTTTATTTTTATTTTTACTTTAAGGCGTGAGTTTTTCTGTTAGATTTAATTATTAAATATTTAATATGAATTTTATATTATTTCAAAGTTTAAAATTATTTTAATAACGTATTTCATTCTAACTTTATAATTCAAAGTACTACCTATTGATTGATAATAATTTATATTATTATTTTGATTAGTAATACTATCTACTTTCATTTTTATAATCAACAAAGTACTGCTAGTGACATAATTTTTATTTTTTTACGCTCGATTTATATCTATTAATTTAGTTTATATGTTTCTTCATTTTGTCCATAATTATTGTTGTCAAATGAATCGAGTCAAAATTGAATCTAAATAATTAAAAATATGTTATTTGGACTGTTGTTGGTAATAAAAATGAAAGTTGAAAGTGTTACCAACCAAATTGATAGTATGTATTATTATCGGCTAATACGTAATAGTTTGAATTATTAAAATCCAATTTGTTTTTTTCTTAAATATATTTCAATAACTACACTTATCATGTTCAACACTTGTTATGGAATTATCTTTTGATTAAGAGTAAATTACACGAATCATCCCTTAGTAGAATTGCTTAAATTTCACCTTCCGTCCCTATGATTGAAAAACTACAAGTTTAGTCTTGAGGTTTGAAAAAACGTAATTTTTCAAACCTTAACGAATTATCCCTGAATGTTATATTTTTTTAAACTTTAATATTAAACCTGTAATTTTTTAATTCTAAGAATAAATTATGAAATTTGGGGCTAGGAACGATACTTATAATTTACTATTTGATTAATTATATTAATAGTAGGGTATTAAATGCAGTCATGTGCTATGTATATGCTAGGGTGAACATGGAGCCATGATAAGTGTCTACAACCGAATTAACCAAACCATAATAATCAAACTCAATCAGTTTTTTCTTTTTCTAAAAAAACGATTTTTGGTTCCGTTTCAATTTTGCTTGTACCCTCAATTTTGCATGAAGTTTCAGCTTAATTGTTAAAATTGAAAAAAAAGTAAAATTAATAATACTCCAAGTCCTTACTGGTGTATGAAGTCTCAATATAACAACTAGAAATATAACATAATTCATTTATAACATTTGAAAATGTAATTTTGTTTATTTAGAATACTTTGATATATATAAGATTGTTTATATTTGTATGGTCAAAAAATGTAACGTAGTTCATATATAGTGGGAGCATTTCAAGTCCCAGGAGGGCCAAATAACCAAATAGTGTTGCGTTTATCATATAATCATTAACACTTAGAAATGACATGTTATAAACTTATGCTTGTTTGTTTATGTGATATAAAACATAACAGAACACATATCAAGGCTTATTAAGGCCTGGCTAGTTTTCTTACCCATCACGTGTTGCGGCGATACCGTACGTGAAGTGATAAAGTATAAACTACAATTTACCTGACTCGTTTATAAAATAAATTTATGTCGAACCGTAGAGTATCTCGAATTTATATCGTCGAATAAAAACATATTATATTTGACATAACTCCAAACAAAATTTGCATCGAAATTCAAAACGTAGACCAATTTAAAAACGTATATAAAAATAAGCATGTGCGCCGCCGCCATATGATAAAATATAGACTACTATCTCGCCAACTTGTTTCCAAACTATATTTATGTCGAAACGTAGATGTAATCGAATTTATACCGTCGAATGAAAACATGAAAACATATTATATTTGATCTGACTTGTTTACAAGCAAAGGTTACGTCGAAAGTAGATCAACTCAAAACATTTTATATTTACATCAGATCGTAGATGGACTCGAATTTACGACATGTACATAAAAATAAAAATGTAAGAAATTAGTTTTTTTATGCAAAAATATACCTGAAAGTTATAAAACTTAAGTGAATCAAAATGACATTTTATAAACTTTTTAGAAATTAGAAGGTTTAGTAATATAAATTTCAAAAGTTGAGGGGTGAGAGTTGGCTGGTGACAAAGGCTATCGAACTTTATTTTTAAGTTAACAAACAATAAAAATAAAAGCAAAAAATATCTTGTTGAATTGGCTTAGTGGGATTCAAACGAAGGTATTCGTTAGAAAGAAAACAAACTAACCACTGCACCAAGCAATCTAATTTTGTTTGAAAATCAATTAGATTTTATATAGCAATTAATCATGTAGGTGACTCGTGTATCATCAACTTTCATTTCTTAAGTTATAGTGTAATAGTGGAGCATGAATTAAATACATGCCTCCTAGCATTTAAAATTGACTTGTCAAAACGTAGTGGATTTGTGTAACATAAATCAAAACAATGACACACGTCAAGGCCATCAAGGAGCAACAACAAAGTGATAGTTAAATACACATCGACCAGTGATCTTTTAGCTTAGGTGATTAAAAAAAGTACTCGAAACATATAAATATCGGAAGGTTTTGTATCCAAGTTTCTTTTGAGCAAAAATACTTAATGTTGAATTAGATTGTTTTTTAAGTTATGAAATTTCTCTTAAGGGGTTGTGTGTAGTTCCGGTTAGAAAACAAATAGATAGACCCAGTTAAAATAATACCTATCACCTAAATTGTGTCGTACATTTGTTATTTAAAAAAATTAATACACAATTGTTTTTGACATTTGAAATGGCATGTTACAAACTTACATGGGTTTGTCTAATATAACACAAAATAATACACATGTCAAGACCCGTTAAGTCCTAATAGTGAAGCATTGAATACGGATGTCTTTAACAACTATATGATTTTGTATAAACTTATGTTAGTCTTTGGAACATAAACAAAATAATAACACACTGCCTAATAATAAAAGACCTTAATCAAATGCGAATGTTATTCAAGTAACCATTTCGTCACTAATATCTTTATTAATCAAATAAAATAGGTTTTCCGTTAGCAACTGTATTTAAAATAGGCCGACCGTTACTTATCCTCGATTAAAAAATAAAATAAAAAATTCACAGAAAAATGGGTGGTGTAGGATTGATAGTGGCTAACGCCACCGTAAAACCACCGTCACCGGCGAGAAGAACCGACGTGTTCGTGGCGGCAGTGCCGTTAAGAGCCACCAAGGGCCCACCACAGTTGCTTATGTCCACCGCTTACTCTTTATCTCTTTCGTGGGATTTACAGCACTTCATGGTCCTCTGCACCCCAATTGATCTTCCTTCTCAGGTCATAAATTTATATAAATTGAGAGAATTTAGGGTAAATTTTCATCTACAGTCTAATTGTAAGTTAATTTTGAAGGTTTATATCAAATTTAAAGTGAATTATGTTGTTCATGATCTGAGAATCTGATATGTATATATGGTTTGCAAGTAGGAACCCTAATTGTGGAGCAGTGTATGTAATTTTGGACAGTGGATTATGAGTTTTATGATCAATCTGTTGGTTTTTATTTGTGGTTTCTTATTGTGTGATAGGTTTTGGTATTTGATTTTCAACCTGAAGATCCTGAAAGTGTATATGCAGCACTTGCAGCTCTATCTGGCAGGAAGATACCTGGTACCTTAATCATTTCACTGTGTTCATAAACCAAATGTCCTTACGATCACTGAATCATATTTGTGTCTTTGTGGTGTTCGATTAAATTGGGATCTCTTTTTTTCCATTAAGGGGTTGTGCAGATGAGGAAGATGAAGAGATTGCCAAAAATGAGATGTTGGAGGGTGGGATCTTGCAATGTGGATGTTGAAGATGCAATACACAAGTTTAACAGCAATTGGGATGCTGATCTGATCGTTGGTCAGCATGATTGTCGGCATTACACAAATGGTATTAAGATTGCAGTTGCATTGAACATTTTCATTTTATACTATGAATCATGATCCTCGGTGCTTTTCTTTTAAGTAATACCTTCTTTATCCCATGAACATTCAGCTTTTTGGCACATGTTGTTACTACAAAAGCCTTTTAAGTATTGTCGGTTGTGGTTTACTTGGTTCATCTGTTTTATTGGCACTAGAGGATGTTAAAGACATCTCACATACATATGGTCATCCACTTGAACAAAACCATGTGCTCGTTAAAAAGTTGTAAACTTCATGGGCTAAAGGAAAGTACGCATATTGTTTCTTCACTATTCTGATATAACTCTCGTCATTTGGAAGGGTTGGTGGAGTGCCTCACTGGCGAGAAGTATGTTCTGGATCGTCTGAGAAGAAATCAAAAGAGTATTGCTTGAGCTGCATATAAATTTTGTATGTTTACAGCATTTGTGTTGCAAATGTTTGTGCTAATGGGATTTTGCAGCAGGCAAGTGCAAGTGGTAGATTTTGAAACTGTTTTGATTTAGCTAACTTGGATTTATTTGGTTAATTTTGTTGTTTTGCTAGGTACATTCCCCTTGGTATGAATTCAGTGTTTCAACTGTTGAGTGTTGATATGAAATCAATGGGACCAAAGGCATATATTCTTTAAGGTAAATAATCTTCAAAAGGCTTTGTTTACAGACAAACAATGCTCCACTTCAAACTTTTTGGTCTTGTACTCATACTCTAAGCATAATACTACCAAAGTTAAAGTGCTCCAATATCAAAAATATATGGCATTTGGTTTTTAATTTTTATATATATACCTTGTCGGTTATGCTACAGTAATTGAATAATCTTTATTATATGTGTTTCAGTCTCAGAGCTAGATTGCTTTCTGCTTATGAATGGCTAATGGTGTTGGGATAATTATGTGACTTTAAAGTTACTTTCATGTTGTTTCTTCTTTTCCTTTATTTAGATTTAGTGGGAGTCCTTTTTTTTATTTTTTACCCTTTTGATAGCCAATTGGACAACGAAGCCTATGCTTCGAAATTGAAAATGCTAGTACTATTCTAACAATGCTTCTTTCTTTACATATGATAATCTCTAAGAACCTATCCCATGAGAAGTTTGAACACGAGTCTTTAAGTTGTACGTCACTCACTTGTTTGGCCCAGGGGTTATGAGGACCGCTACCTAGAATCTTAGAGTTGGTTATTACAATCACACATACCACTCTGATTGGACATCATGCGCTCACACCTTAAGGGACTCCCTCAGGCGCTATGTCTTCGTGCCACCAGCCACAACATGTTACATGTTTAAATTTTTATAAGTTGTCTGAGGCTTCATAGTATTCTCATTAAACATGTCTTTTATAACATATTATATGTATATGTATATGTATATACTTCACATAATAGCAACACCTGTTAGAATCTGTTTTTTTAAGTTAAAGCTAAGTCTATTCGGAAGGTCCAAGGTTTAGGTTCATATTCAGTCTACCCCACATCCCACCTAGGTACTGTCTTGAAGTTAAATCACCAAAACTGAAAACAATCCTAACATTATATATGCTCATTCTTGTAGCAACAATTAATCAAACATAAAATGTGCCACAAGTTTGATCTTTTGGTGCCCGACCGTCAAAATCTTAACCAATCAAAACAAAACCGGCCAAGATTCGTGCACGTTTGGGTTCGAACCCACCCAACCCACCAGATGCCAAAACGGTAGTCCAGTCACACTCACTATGTCCCTTCATATATAGCCAACAAGCTTTCTTTCTCTTTCACCAACCATTTGCCATTGTTCTTTTTCTACTTTTTCGTTGAATGATTGCCACTTGAATCTTTTTGATATAATATATGCCTGATTGCAACTTCCACAGTCTTCTGCTAGGCTGGAATCTAGGACAGCAACTATGCTTTAATTTACCACCATTAAATTGAACAAGACGATATCGTGTTTTCAATGATACAACTTTTATTGCTTACATTGTGTAGAAAAAGTTAGTAATATAGGTAAGCGGTATTGTCATCTGTGTCTAATCTTACTACATGATTTCATTGAATTTTGAAATATAAGAGTACATCATGACCAGAAAACCATATTACATCAAGATTGCATAGCGCATGCTGTCGCTAACCATAAGGTGATTCACCTCTGATATCCTTGCCAGGTCACCCGAGACCCATGCGCCATCAGCAGAACCATGCGGGTGAGAAGACAAGCATGACAGGAGCGAGAGTGGTGCTCGTAGAATGCTGCAAACAAGGGAAAGACCAGTATACCCTTGTCTTGTATGGCGAACTATAACCGGAAACTCAACTCCATTTCCTTCTCTAAACATGTTCTCATCGGCTACTTTGGTACTTTTCTTCATGTTCTGAACGTTCCGCCTCAACACTGCCAATACCCGCCTCATCACCGCCACTTTAGTACTCTTTTTACTGGTTTTGAGTTTGTGAGGATGGAGGGAGTTGAGGATATGTGTGTTAGAAGTTAAAAGTTATGACCTCAGACCTCATTTCTGTTTGGCCTGTGATATGAACATGAAAATAATGGTGTGGTGAGTGATGGTGCTTGTCACAAAGTGCTTTTTAAGGGCACTTATTTTGTGGGTATTTATAAGGGAACTCAAACATACCTACAACACTAAAAAAGCCTATTGTTTTGTGGAATTTAGGTTGGAATAATTTTATTTCTATGGGGTTCATAGCAAGATCTTGAATCTTGTCATGTGACCTTTGAGTTTGTTTTATGGGTATTTGTTTTCCTCATCCATGTTTTTTTAATTGAGATAATTAATAATAATAATAATAATAATAATAATAATAATAATAATAATAATATTATTATTATTATTATTATTATTATTATTATTATTATTATTATTATTATACTATGTGTGGGTATTTTGTATTTTGAAGAAACAAATAGATGGATAAAATTTTGATTGGAAGAATAAATACTTATGGGCATTAGGTAAGATCAGTACCACAGGAATTGTTGCACCTTGTGCCCATCTCCTGATTCTTGTTTGCATTAAAGGCAAGTATTTCATCATTTTATAATAGTTATACAGTAAATAATTTCTGTTTAGTAATGTTTGTTTTTAGCTTTGAATTTTGGATTTTATCAACGATAGGAATTAAAAATATAAAAAATGTTTATTTTTGGTGTATATGTCATACAACAATGCTTAATCAAGTAAAACTTTTACTTTAAGTCATAAAACACGTGAAGTTTTTGTGTATACGGACTTTACAAACTTGGCTCACACTTTGAACTTTTTATAAAGTTTTAACGAAAAAAACTGAAAAGTTTTAATGTACATGTAGGAAACATTGTAAAAATATGTCATGTTATATGTTTAAAATAAATTAGTTCATGAAATAAAACATATACGTGATATTTGTTCACCTGTTTTATGAACGTAGTTGTAAAAATACTAATATATGTAATTATGTATATAAAAAGTAATATACGGTTTCTAACAAACTTAATTCTTTATTCAAATTTTACAAGTGTATGTTTTATGAGTCTTTTAAATTAGGAAGAATCACATATATTCTCCTCTCCATCCTTGAAATTACATATTTTCTCAAAACATAAGTTTTCAATACATAAGTACAATGCTTTTATTTTTAATAAATAAAATTAGTCATATGAAATTTGAAATAATGGTGTCTTTATAAATTTATGTGTGTGAGTTTAAGCTTGTTTAAATAAAATCTTTTGACCGACATTTCCTATTATACACATAGTTTCTTTAAATTCATCGTTTTTACACTTTGCAATTATAAAATAATCGCACACCACTTTTTAGTTTGTTAAAATAAATGAATGTTTAAGTTTATTGATTGTTAAAACATATTATTCTTTAATCGATAAAATGTAGGGCTAGCAAAATGGGTACCTGTTTAGACACGATAAGACTTGTTTTAGTGCATTTTTTTACTTTTTAAAATAAGTAAAATTAAGAGTATTGGATTTATAATTTCTTCTTCTTGTGCTAATCGCGTTGTTTTCATGTTTGATACTTGTGCTATCACACTCAAACCATCAAATCTAAATGTTAAAGGTGTCTTTTTCATGTTTGATACTTGTGCTAATCGTGCCGTCTGTGACCTGTTAAACACGATAAAAAACGATTTGTTAGCCCTAATAAAATGTGTATTGAGTTTTTAAAATCCGAAACACATATTTTAATAGATAACTAAAGTGTTTTGTTTTTTTCCCAAACTATTATTTAAATTACTTTCGAGAAAAGAAGAGATAAAAGTTTCAAATGCATTGAACGAACTTTGCATTAAAATACTATTTTTGCATTTCCTTCACCCTTCCGGTTTCCTCCAACTTTTACATTCGATTATATTGTTTTTTGGTTCTCACTCCCTTTCGTTTACACATTAAATTTTTAGACACCACTTATAATTGTAGAATATAATTCTTATGATTTTTGTACTTGAAATTGGTTCCGAGAAACAATTCTCTAAAAATAATTCCATCCAACTCATTTCCTTTAATTTATCTTCAATTCTTCATGGTTAGTTTCAAACATATGTTATATTCATCATTAAAAGAAATAGGGGAGTTGTATATCACAATTACAATATAAGTATGTCATGTAATTCTCATAGTTTTTGTTTCAAACTTGGTCTCGTATCAAAGAAATTTTATTTAATATCATTATTATTTTAGTTTTTATTTATATATCCGTATTATAACTTCTTTAATTATTTAAGAACACTTGTATCTCATTCCTTTTTTTATCCTTATAATTACACTAAAAATAATTACTTCTTCTCTATTTTTTCAATTAAATAATATATTTAAATATCTTTTTCATTATCTTTTCTATCTCTTCCACTCGTTATCACTTTTAAAAATATTAAAAAATTTATAAGGGTTAAACAATAGATCCTTAAATTTACAGATGAACAGTAACATTTTTTCTCTCTCCTCCACTCACAACCACTAAAATCATTTCATATAAAATGTCACATTGAGTCCTTAAAAATAGGTGAGTTTTTTGGTATATTATATGGAATGATTTTGAGTAGTTGTGAGTGAATGAGAGAAAAAATATATTGTGGATTGGTGTATTTGAAAAATCATTGTTCAATCCTTATAATTTTTTTAATATTTTTTAAGTGGTTGTGAGTAAAGGAGATAGAAAAAAATAATAATAAGGGTATAAAAAATATTATTTAATTAAAAATAAAAAAATATAATAGTTTTTAGTATAATTATATAAATAAATATAAAAATTTCACTGTGAATGTTCTAAAATAATTTTCCTTTTATTAAAATCTTATTATAGCCCTTCAATAGTTCAATATGACAGAACATTCAACCGTGGTATTCTCCAAAGAAAAAAATAAAATAAGTATATTATATAACTACAAAAGTTAAAAATAAAAAAGATAAAGTCTTGTGTACTTACTAATAGTGGGTAATACATATATAATTGGAGTGAAAGTTTAAATGAATTTATTATTTTTTTATATAAAGTGTATTAATTAGTTTATCACGTAAAAAAGATTATAATTTGCATATAACTATCAAGCAATCACCTAGGTCACATGTGATTAAATGAGAAATTGAAAGGAAATAAAGAGATTAAAGTTCATTTAAAGGGCCCATTCATAATTGAGATTATCTTGAATGTACGTACGCCATTAGTTCGGTAATTGCTTTCTCCACTCATTTTTGTTAACAAGAATTCCATTACCAAACTTTGTTTTACATGAACCAATTATTATTTTTGTATTATAATAGTAATCACACAAAGAATTCCAACAGAGAATTTTGAAAACAAACAATAAAAATTAATCAGTGTTCATTTTTTTTTTACTTTAAAAAAATTCAAAACTTTAATAAAAAAATTTTTATGATTGAAACAAATTTAGAGCTAAAGTGGTATATATATTATTAATAATTATTATTTCATGATTCAATCCTTAGGTTCTGTTATATGAAATAATAACATTAGCATTTACAAATATAAAACAACAAAACTATCATCATCGGGAGTTAAGATTGTACATTAGAATTATATAGCTGTTAATATAAAGGTGAAAGATCCACAAATGATGCTTTAGGTATCCAGAAATAATTCTTTAACCATAGTTGTTGAATCAAATTAGAAACTAGTGGTGTATAAGAGACAAAGCCGAGATCAAGTTCACTCAAGCTCGATCTCGCTTTTAGTTTTCTTACAGTTTTATATCTAAACCTCGAGCTACACTTCTTAATACTTTTTCAAGCTCAGGCTCGAGCTTGGGTCATCTATTATTTATTAAATATTTGCAGGACCGTTGAAGGGGTCAATTACAACACAACAACACAAAGAGGAGATTAACTAAAACTTAATCAAACAGTAAACTGGATTAACCAAGGTAAGACACTAAGAACACAAGTAATGTAAGAGACAGAACATAAAGAACACAAGTATATGGTTT
>BJCM01068046.1:0-16079 GCA_018326385.1 Flaveria bidentis
TGGTAGATATTCTTCGACACCGTTTACAAAATGCCATTTACCACCACTGCATAGTATGATATTAACTGATATTTTTACAAGTTTCAAAGAATTTTAAAAAGAAGTTTTTTTGAAAGAATGTAAGATTTGTTAAGAGTTAATATGGTATTTATAAAGAAAAATAAAATTATATTAATTCTTTTAGTATTAAAAAAACATTAATTATTAAAATAATAATAAATATTAAAATAATAATAAATATTAAAAAAATCTCGGATTTTTGTTTTTTTTAAATTGGAGAGGAGTGGCATTTTCGTAAATATGAGTGAGGGAAACTCATAATCCCTCGCCTAGTCAGCGAGGGACTGGTCGCACGTCAGACTTTTTGGGCGAGGGATGACACGTGGGCGAGGGATTATGTGATTCCCTCGCCATGTCAGCGAGGGATTATGTGTTTGGTCAAATGTTCATTTAGGTAATTTTCCATAATAATGCTTACGATGGTTCATGTAAACAAAATAATACTTTATTATACATAGCTAAACATGGTTCTAAGAAGTTGTTGAGATATTAACATAAGAGTTAATATGGTTTTAAAGCATGAAGCTTTTCTAGAATTACTATAATTAATTAAGTGTTTTATTATTTTTTTACATTGCATGATTTGAATACTTTACCTTTTAAATATGACAAAATTACAAAAAACGTCCTTTAAGTTTATATAAAATTGCAGGTATCATTCTTTATCTTATAAAAAATACTCTAAACATCCTTTATGTTAACATTTGTAACAGATTTCGTCCTTTACACTAACTGTCGTTAATTTTTTCTGTTAAGTCAAGGGCAATTTAGTCTTTTTGCCTCTAAAGGACTATTAATGTATTTTTTCCAAACATAAAAGAATGGTTTCTGTAACTTTTTTATCTTTTATTTAATTTATGTATTTTTATAATAATACACATACATATGATTTTTATATAACAAATAAATATAATATAATTATTGTTATCCACGTATTATATATAAATATAAAATTATATAGATAATTAAATAATAACGGTGTTTAGAGTTAAAGAAAATATATAATTTTGATTATATACAATAAACATATATTATTATTTTCATCCATGTCTTATATATAAATATAAATTCATAAATAATTAAATATATTAAATATTTTCATGCACTTATAGCTAGTTAATTATTTTCATCACATCTTATATATATGTATATATATATATTATTGTTTTCATTCACGTATTTGTAATATAAATAAATAAATAATATAAATTATACAAATTATATTTATAGACAATACGTGGATGAAAATATTTAAATAATATATATTATGTTATTTAAAAAATAATATGTACATGTATTATTGTAAAAATACATATATTATGTAAAAAATAAAAGAGTTGCAGAAAACATCCTTTATGTTTGAAAAAGTCTACATTAATAGTCCTTTAACGGTAAAAAGACCAAATTGCCCTTGACTTAACAGAAAAATTAACGACAGTTAGTCTAAAGGACGAAATCTGTTACAAAATGTTAACATAAAGGATGTTTAGAGTACTTTTTAAAGATAAAGGATGATACCTGCAATTTTATATAAACTTAAAAAACGTTTTTTGTAATTTTGTCATTAAATATAGGGAATACACTTTACAACTAGAATGTCTACTTAAAATCAAATAAAACTTTTATATGATCTAGTTCTTAATACATTGTACAATCTAAAAACTTTAGAATTATTATTTTGAAAAGAATTAGTATTATAAAAATAAAAAAGCAAGGAATGTCCCATTTATTTTTGTATTATGGTGAATTTTATCATTTTTTTGAAAAGTAATCGAGTATAAAGTAATATGAATGTATATCCTGACGGTAAGATGTCTCTTATCTGTTCAAAAGATCAAGGGTCGAATCTTACAAGATGTGAATATACGTGGTTAATACATCTACAAGTAGACTATGAGTTTTTCTTAAAAAAAATAATTGACAAGTTACTCAAGTTTTATGCAAATTGCTATATTATTGGAAATTGGAGTGGTTAAAGAGTCATTTCATAAAATTAGGTGACCAATGAACACTTGCACCAAAACAAATCTTTTGCCCAAATTTGTCTCTCTCAATGAAATGTGAACATGTATTACATCTCTCACAATTGTTATAAAGAGAACGAAGACAATGTGGAAATGAGCAAAATTGACTCGTTCATCTCTTAAATGACATAAATTATAATTACGTGATATGTCGTACACAAAGATATAATATGCAACAACTGACTAGTTGAAAAATAAGACTAGCTACATCTTAACAAGAAAAAGACATCACGTCATAAATGATTTTAAATTGTAAATCATAACAAGTTTTTGCTACATTAAAACAATATATTGTTCCCAATATACACACGGATATAGTTTTTGAGTAATAAATTATATTTTAAGTAAGTTGCCTTTATTTCACATTACAATGACAAAAAAATTAAAATAGAACTTTTGTGCATGTTTATAGTCCACAATTTTAAATTTGGTTGTTTTTCGGTCATATCATTATATTGATGACAAATACGCCATGCATGTCGTAGACTTTTAATTAGGTCCATAAACTATAAAAAATCTTGTATATCATATGTTTATTGATTTTGATTGGTATGCCACTATATCATATGTGTTTACATACTTGATATTTTTCGTGTTACCTTACGTTGCCGACATGGTTTGTAAGAAACACCCTTTTTACTTGTTACTAGACCATCATCGGTAGAAATCTTAATAACAACCAAAATGTATCTAGAAAGATAACGCATAAAAAAACTTATTCTTAAAACCCTCAAAGATCTCCCATTAGGGAAATGGTTATTAGAGTTTAACGATACTAACTTTCGTTTTTTGGTCATGATTAATCCCAACTCAAAAAATATTTACAGAGACTCTTAAATTTGAGTTTATTTTCATCCAACAATCTTTTACTAACTGAAAGTTAACTTCGTTAGTTTTTTTATAACTTTGACTACTATTGTGGCAAAACACTAAGTAAAAAAATTAAAATCTACCACTGGCTTCGAAAATATGAAACTTCTACACCTTGAAACTCGTCAGTCTTCACCTTCTATTTTGAACTAATTGACTGGTTGGAGGTAGATTTTAGCTGACGATAGAGGCTAGACACCAGAAAATGGACCCGATGGAGGTTAGGCGGCGGTAGAGTTGTAAAATGATGCAAAGATGGTCCCATTTCATCCAAAAAGCTATCAGGTGTTAACTCTCAATTAATAAGAGATTGTTAGAGGATACTAAGCTCAAAATTGAGAATGTTTGTAAAAATTTACTAAGTTGAGATTAATTTCGACCAAAAAATAAAAGTTAAGATAATTAAAATTCAATATCCCGTATGAAAACTCAAAAACATTTTCATATCAACATCACTATTTTTAAAAATTTACCACTTACTTTTTCCGTCTCTAATCTATATATGTATGTAGTACATGGGGCTTCATGTCAAGTCGGTTTTAGGAGTTCATGAGAAAGACACAAATGCCTTGAAATGCCCCTCGCCTATTGGTGAGGAACTTGATAAACGTTCATGCGACTGTTTTTGGGCATGAAAAACACGTATTGATGATGTTCGTTGTTTCCTTATGAAGTCATTTCTCAACACAAATGAATATCCTCTTGTTTTAGCTTTAATTCAAAGTTTTACTTAATTAGATAATAATTACAAAAAGAACCCAAAACCAAAGGTATCTATCTAGGTTTGACCATAATCTTCCTAATTTTTTTATACTGAATTTAAATTTAATAAATTAAACTGTCATTTTTAGTCCAACTGATTAATATAAGATACTTATAACATGTAAATAAAAGGGATGTAATGGGTTCAAGTCTCACTCTGATAAAAAATGCTTAGAGTTGAGCCAGTGGTTTTTTCAGCAATGGATTTCCACTTGAAGGTGTTGGGGGTGAGGTCCAGGCTGGGAAATGGATAGGTGAGCCCGATTAAAATAACACTTATCTTTCGAAGCAGTGTCGTACATTTGCCGTTAAAAAAATAAACTGAACTGTCAACTCGGTTTTATTTTAAATTTTGACACTATGGTTTCGTTTTAATGAAAACCATTGCTAAAGATGTAGATTACGTGTTATACTAAAAACCATCAAAATCGGATCGTCTACACCACCAAAGCCACATTACCCCCTCCTTCGTTATCTAGTACTTCCATTCTACCAAAGGTATATCAGTCTCCGTAGATTCATTATCTATTGAAGTGTCGATTCGAGCCTGTGCAAAAGCCGCTTACGAAACAAAAAACAACACTTTATCTTGAATACAACTTGAGGGTTGTTTGACAGACTCTTAATCACCCTCTTAGTAGTTCAGATGTTTGAATGGTTCAACATTTAATGGTTCATCACTTAATGTTTCAGACTGTTTGTTTCGCGAGCAAATGTCTGAATGGTTCAGACATTTGTCTTTGAATGGTTAAATATTATACTAATGCTGAATGGTTAAGATGTCAAATACTAAATGGTTAAGACATCTTATCTAAATTGGTCAGACATTTGCATTTTAATAATTAAATGATATATTATCTCTTAATGGCTTAGATCCTCTTAATGGTTCAGCACTTAATGGTTCAGACGACCTCTGGTTTTCGTTAAAAGTGTATCGGAGTTCCGACTAAAAAATATCTAAATTAAACATTATATTTCGTTAAAGAAGTTACATTTAAAGTCATTTTTAATAAATATCTTACTAAAATAAAATACTAGTTGACACTTACGTTTATATCATTGACTCATTCTCGAATACCATAATCATCACTATGTTTGATTGCCCTTTCATTCACGACTTTTCTCTTTACCCAATGTTTTCGTGACCGGATTGGATCAGCCGATCCGACCGGTTTGATCGGGGATCGGTCCAGTGGCCGGTCCGGTTCGCTACGATTCGATTTTAAGGGGTTAAACCGGCCGGTTCTTTCCGAACCGGTGGTCGGACCGGGAAACCGGACTGGTTCGGACCGGTTTTTGATTTGATTTATTTATTTTTTGATTTTAATGTGTAAAAACGAGGTGTTAAACCATAAATTAGTGTGTTTGATATACAAATATAGTTAGGTTTTATATATAACTATAATATATATATATATATATAAATCATATATAAATTACTTATATTTAACTACATATATAAATATAATTAAAATATAGTTAAATCCGATCCAATCGGTCCTACCAGTCCGACCACCAAACCAGAGATCCGGTTCGACGTCCGATCCGGTTTCAAAAACATTATCTTTTCCGTACACAAATAAAAACACAAATATCTTGTCACTATTTTGACTAAACTGCCCCTAAAAATTGTCTTTTGCCAATGTTTTTGTTTTATAAGCAATCATACTATGATATTTTCTAAATTCTAATAGCATTATAGCAATCATACTCTGATATTTTATAAGTTCATTTCATATAATTTTATTTCACTAGTAAATCATTTTCAAAAATAAGAAAAGTTAAAACTCATTAATTCAATTATTAAAATTTAGTCGGTGCTACCATCTCTTTATTTTAACAAAATGAATTTATGAAGGATATATGTCAACATCATATTTTTGCTTACCAATTTGTTATTGTTTCTTTCTCATATTTAATAATTATATTAATTACTAATAATATTATTTAGTTTCTGATTAAAAGAGTCTTTTAATAAATTAAGAAAGAGATCTTTTTACTAATTTTATTTCTAAGAAAATAATTTTTTATAAAAATTAAAAAAAATTTAGAACATCAAACCTTTTTGAAAATACAAAATATTTTGTACTTGGTGTTTTTGAAAAGTAATTTTTTAATAAATAAAAATTAATTAAAATTGAGATTTATAATAAGAAAGGTTTTAAGTATGACATTTTTTAAAACGTTTGTTTTGAAATAAAGCTTTTATTTATTTATTATATGAAAGATTTCAATCATATCTTATTTTTTAAATATCGATTTATAATTAATATAATTTTATTTTATTTAATATTTTTTATACATCATGTGTAGTATACGAGTTTATTATAACTAATTTAATTAATAAAATGTTACCAAGACCGGAAAAGATGATTTTAGTGTTTTAATGGATAAATTAAATCGAAAGGATGACACGACTATTAATTAAAAAGTTACTAATAATTGGAAAAGGTAAAAACAAAATCAACATTCATTGTTACTTTATCATTTTAAATCTAATTCAATCAACTTTGAACTCAAATATACTTTAATATTATTTCAAATGATATGACAAAATCAAGGATTGTAATATTTTTTTATTTAAGTTCGATATTGTTATATATTTAACGAAAATTAATAAAACGTTATAGCCTTATCTCATAATACTATAAGGAACAAGAGCTATATAGGCGACAAAAGTTGTTGTTATAGCATGTATAAGTCGTTGCTACAGTCTATAGTTTTCAAGAAGTGAAAGACGCTGTTAAATAGTTTTCAAGAAGTCCCAAGTTTTTTCTTTCACCGCGCCAAATTATATGCAACGATAATTTGTAGCAAAAATAAGAATTTGTCAAAGAGAAATGAAGGGCTACAGGAAGGAGTTGCTATAGCCTTCACCTCGTGGAAGGGACTCTTGTTGTCGCTGTAACCTTCTTTTCTTGTAGTGTAATTCATTTTACAACCTCACAATTACGGTTTCCTTTGTTTTTCCGGATGTACATAGAACAATGCTTACATTTAAACAATCTTTTTTATGTGGTATGCTAATCTTCGCGCGTCTTTGAAAAGCTAGAAAATTAGCAACAAACGACTTTACAAACAGATTTACATCAGTCTGTCCAAAGTTTATTATCAGAAACCGTCCCAAATATCTTTCATGTTCGGAGTTTCATCTCTCCCTCCTCACACAAAACTTGGTATCCTCCCTCACATGTGATCCATAGCCACAAACTGCAACCTCCTTCCCTCGTCACATCCGTAGCCTCTTCTTTTTCCCTCTCACGTTTGTCATCCCAAAACCCATAAACTCCCAAGTACGAATAGTCTTATGAGTAGATATTTTATCATTTAGATCAAACAAAAAACACGTATTTTATACAAAGTAATGTTGAAAGAAAACCCGATTGAATGCTTTTTGAAATGAAACTTGTAATAACTCCTAGAAACGTTTACTATTTATATTATCTTTCCTAATAGATTTCAAATATATAATACATATATAATTTCTTAATCATGTAATGCCTATTGATTTGGCCACAAATACTTACAAAAGCAAATATACAACAAAACAAGACACAACTTAAAGCCTTCATCTTTTTCATTTGATCATTCTTCATTCTTCAGTCAACCAACGCAAACCTGCAACTATCATATCGTGTGTGTGTTCCCCATAGCCTTTAAGGTTCCATTTATTCTTCTTCAGCTCCCATTAAAGCTCCACCAATAAAGCTCCACCATTGTATTACACCCATAAATTATGCACACAAAATACTCCTTTAAATTGCATTTAATCACTCCAAAAAAGCTTTTTTGGCGCCAAAATCACACACCCACTTCGCACACATCGGAGTAAAGGGTTAAATCATGGAGCTTTTCCTTAACGTATTACTCAATTTCTCTTTCTCATTCTTCTTGCTGGTTAACTCGGTGTCGACTCAGGTTGTTCCACTGAGTTCCCGAGTTGAACGAGCCGCGTTACTCGATCTCCGAGCCTCTTTAGGAATACGAGCCGAACACTGGTCAAGAAGGTCCGAACCATGCACCAATTGGACCGGGGTCCAGTGCGTCAACGGTCGAGTCACCGGCGTAAATTTGTACGGTTTACGACGAACTAGTGTTGGGCGTCGGAACCCTAGGTTCGATATTGATTCTTTGGTGAATTGTAGTCGATTAGTGTCGTTTAATTCCTCTGGGTTTTATCTCCCGGGGTCAATACCCTCATGGTTGGGGCTAAACCTTAGTGCACTCCAGGTGCTCGACCTTAGGTCTAGCTCAGTTTCAGGCCCAATTCCTCAATCAATCGGTGGTTTGAATCAGCTTAATAGTTTACTGCTTTCGGATAATGATCTTACTGGGATTATCCCTGATTCTTTGAGTCAGCTTTCGTCGTTATCGATCTTGAAATTGTCGTCTAACATGCTTACAGGATCCATACCCTCTGTGTTTTCAGCTATGAGCAGTCTTACGGTTCTTGATTTGTCGTCGAATTCGTTGTCTGGGTTGATCCCGCCTGAGTTTGGTTTGCTTTCGGGTTTGAGGTTCTTGAATCTTTCCAACAATAGTCTTGCTTCTTCTGTGCCCGTGCAGCTTGCAAATCTTTCACGGTTGGTTGAGCTTGATCTTGGGCATAATTCGTTGGTTGGGTCGTTACCTAGGGAGTTAGGACGGTTAGCGAGATTGAGGAGGTTGTTGATTGAGAATAATGATTTGGGTGGTGAGTTTCCTAGTGACTTGATGATGAACCTGCGAGATATTGCCGTTCTTGATGTGTCTAGTAATAACTTTACTGGTAGTCTTTCGGATGTCACAGTATTTCCCAATGCTTCGGGTGTTACCTTAAACTTCTCGAACAATAAGTTTTATGGGAACTTGAGTTTCAATCTTCCAAATGTTGAGTTGATTGATCTCTCGAACAATTATCTTCAGCGTGTAGAGGTTCGTACTGGAAATAGTACTTTGTTATCAAGAAACTGCTTTCCTCAACTCCCTGATCAAAGGAGTTTGAGTGATTGTGAAACGTTCTATGTTATGAATGGTCTTCCTTTTGATGGAAGTTCCATAGCGCCTGCGCAACCTCCAGTCTTAAAGAACAGCAGAAAACCTTTGAGAATTGTGTTGGTGGGAGTTCTTGGTGGAGTTGGTGTTATTGTGATTATATATATAATAGTGGTTTTGATGTTAAAAACATGTAATAAGAAAAGTGTAAGCCAAAGAAGCGCAAACGTAGAACCTGTTCAAGAAGAAGGAAACGTGAATGATCAAGATAGTTTAGTTGATATTGTAAGCTTCACGGACTCATTTACATACGAGCAAATGCTGCAAGCTACAACTGGTTTCAGTGATGCAAATCTTATTAAGAATGGGCATAGTGGAGACATCTTTTCTGGGAGATTAGAAGATGGATCTGATGTGGTTATTAAGAGAATTGATATGCGAACCTCAACGAAAGATTGTTACATGTCGGAATTGAAGTTGTACAGTAAGGGTATGCACACCATATTGGTACCACTTTTGGGACATTGTTTAGAACACGATACCGAAAAGCTCATGGTGTACAAGAACATGCCAAATGGAGATTTATCGAATTCTTTATACAGATCTACCAGTTTGGAAGATGATGGTTTGCAGTCGTTGGATTGGATCACGAGATTAAAAATTGCTATAGGAGCTGCTGAAGGGTTAGCATACTTGCATCATGAATGCAATCCTCCCCTTGTCCATAGGTAATTAAAAACTTAACTTTCAGTTATTGTTATTATACATTTATACCTACTATACAAATACCCTTGGGTTCTTGCTGGCTGAGGAGAATTTGGGTTATTCATTTCTCTTAATTTTTGGTTTACAGAGATATTCAAGCAAGCAGCATCCTACTTGATGATAATTATGATGCACGCCTTGGAAGCTTGAGTGAAGTTTGTGCTCAAGAAGTCGATAACAATCAGAATGTTATCACAAAGCTGCTGCGAATTTCATCGTAAGTATTATTTCTTCTGTTCTGTAAGTTTAAACTATAGGGAATTCAAAATTCTTATATTAATTCTGTTCTATGAGGATTGGGTAGATTTTACTTTTGAACAGGTTGATATGGGTTGTCCTTTATCTCAACTGATCGGATTAAAAAAATGTGTTCCTCGATTATCATTGTAGTAATATTGTTTTCATAAATATACTTAACAGAATAGGTATTTAAGCAAACATTTGAAAAAATGTATGCAAGTGTTTGCTACTTTGCTCATCAACCAAACCCTGTCTGGGTCGTCTCAACCCACTTTGAAATTGACCCGCTTATCCATCTAGACATGTTAAACATTTGCATTGACATGATATCCAGACTTTGTCTCGTTATGGTAATCATGTAGTGATTAATGTTAATGAAATAAACGATTGATAAACATGTTAACAACCACAATCCCTTCATGGACTCGTGTAATATGAATGTCAATCTTGCTATCAAACTTGCAGTAAATTATCTTATTACACCTCTTCTTTTATCCTTTATGGTTACTATTACCACAACCTTTTTCAGACATGATACAACATACTTATACATTTCTCTTCTTCTTTGTGCATGTGTAGGAGCTCTGAATCAACACCTTCTGGTATGTCAACATCATTATATCATCAAAGACTTTTGTATTACTCTCTGCTTCCTCTATATAACTTTTAGTTAAGTCGAAACTTAAGTTTTTTGTTATATTTGAAACAAACAGGATCGCCAGCTCCTAGTTGTGCTTATGATGTATACTGTTTTGGAAAAGTTTTACTCGAGCTGGTAACGGGTAAACTTGGAATCAGCAATCCAGAAGACACTTCCACAAAAGAATGGCTTGACCAAACTTTGACTTTGATCAACAACTACGAAAAAGATTCGGTATCCAAATTCGTTGATAAATCTCTAGTTATAGACGAAGACTTAGTGGAGGAGGTATGGGCCGTAGCCATAGTGGCTAAGTCTTGCCTAAATCCAAAGCCATCAAAACGCCCGCAAATGACTCATATCTTGAAAGCATTGGAAAACCCTTTTCGGGTTGTAAGGGAAGAAGATTTCAGTGCTGAGTTATTAAAAAACAATTCGGGAAAAACGTCACGAAGTGCTTCTTTGTTTAGTATCTGGAGGCAGAGCTTTTCAGGGAGCAGAAATAGTCAAAGTCAAAGTCAAACAAACAAAGATGGTAACAGTGGTACAAAGCTTTCTGTGAGAGATAACTCTCAGGGAAGTGGTACAGATGACAGGATTATCCAGTGAGATTTTCCCGCGATCTATAGATATTAGCCATGTGGAGACACCGGACACGCGATGAAACTAGATGATGAAACACGGATAAAGTGGTCTTGAAATTTCGACAAACTTCATATTGGTTTACATGTTCGAGGGGATTGGATCCGCGGTGTGAGGTGAAGATTATATAAAATTATTGGTCTGAAGCCAAATTCTTTTATGGTTCTGAGATTTTGTGCTTGTCATAGATCTAGATCCATGTGTAAATTGCAGAGAGTGTAGCTTTGGACATATGTTAATTGTTGTAATGTAACGTCTGTACCTTCAATATTCAAGAAAAAAAATTAAATATTTGAATGCCAAGATATGTTCTCGCAAATAACATGTACCCTTGTAGATATAGTAGCCAGATGTGGTTATTTGTGGTACATCGATCATTTATTATTAGTTGTACATTGTGCTTTACAAGTTGTACTTTTGTTTTTCTTTAATGTTTTACTTTTAACCTTATAGTTTTTATCTTTTATATTTAACTATAACATTTTTGTTTCTTTCAGCTTTAATCTCATGTATTTTCATCTTTTATAAAATTTTCGTTTTTACGTTTCATTCTAAAAATTTTGAGTTAACATGCCGCAACATGCGTATGTGGTTCAACGTTTTTACCTCTCTATTTTCCATTTAACGGCCGCATTGTGTTTTACGTTTTGGTCTAATTTTTGCACATTAACAAGCCGCTACAGGCTTGCATGGTTCAACGTTTTTACGTCTATTTTTTCCTTTCATTTTAACTCTTTTATTTTGTGAGTTTTTCCAGTGTTGGGGATCGCTAGCAACGTTGTGATATTAATGCTACTTAGCATGGTTTTATGCCCGTCGCAAACGTTTTGTGAGCTTTTCCGACTTTTAATTGTTGATTCTTTTACTCGCCTTGTTGGATATTCAGCTAGTTATTTTTATACTATGGAATCCAACAAGATAAGGAATAGAATTTGCTTTGGAGATTGGCCCAAATTACTTACAAATAACTCTAGAAAGAATAGGTTTTAAAACGAGATAAATTTAATTTTACCGGAGTGCAAGTATAGATCGTTCGTATTATTAGATTATGAATACAATTGGGAGCTAGCTTTGATGGTAGTAGAGTCGGATTAGTTATTTTATTTATCGTTGTTTTATTATATAAGCTCCAGTGAAACAAAGCAATGTAGGACAAATTGATAGAAATAATGATTTAGTTATTTAGTTTTTTATCATGTCTTTAGTTTTGGGACTAATCAGACCAATATTGAACCAATTTAAATATATGTTTTTTTATTTGGATACAATTGGGTTTTAGTCTTTTTGATTTGACTAGCGAACGCTTCTTAGTTTATTTATCGTTTTAACTATTAAGTGGATGTTAAATAAAAGATTTTGGGTTCAAACTCAACCAAATCATTTGATGTAATTTATTAATAAAACTACAGTAAATTTATCGTTAAAAAATTATTGAACGGTTGATATGTAAAGTTTGTATAGGGTAGGTGGCGTAATTACAATTTTTCAACAGAGGAACACCTTTCTTAAAATAACACTAATCCAATAACTACCACCACCGGAAAAGATGTCACCACCGTCAATTTCCACCCTTATCTCCTCCACCACCGTCGTCACCACCGTCACCACCATCGTACTCCCCCCAAATCTCCAAAAATCGCCACCACCGTCAAACACCACCACCACCACCCGCAGAGAGGCCACCGGTGGCGTCATTCTAACATCCTTAGCATCACTCATCCCCTTCCTCCGTCAACCTCCCAGCGCCACCGCATTCTCCGTCGGAATCTGTACGGACTCCATTATTCATTCGTTACAATTTACATCTTTACAATTTTTCAATAAGCTTCGGATTAAGACTTATTATCATTGATTTCATGTGCTGATTGTTGAATTCTCTCAGCAGGACCGAAGGATTGGTTGAGAGATCAGAAGAAGAAGGCGGCAAAGTATCTGTTAGCTCCGATCGATGCGTCTCGCAACAGCCTCCAATCTGCATACAACTTAATCAGTACTGTTTAATAACTCTAATTAGCATTACAATAGACTAGTTAGGGTTTGATTTCTTCGTTGTTGATATGATTGAAGTTCGATTTGATATGAAATTGGTTGATTCGATTTGCAACAGGTGACGGAGCGTCACCGGAGAAGGATTTGGAAGAGGTTCAACGATTGCTTATATCGGCTTCAAGAGATTGTATTCCTCAAGAGAGGAATTCGATCGTTAATTTTCAATCTAACACCGGTGTTGAGGTTTTCAGTTTTCTTCTTTACCCTAATCCCTACGAAAATTACCAAAATAAACGTTTGAGGATCCGTTTTGCAAGATTGAACAATTTTACTTTTAGTTAGTTTTGTGTGTTTTCAACCAATAATAACGTGTCAAATACCCTTGCCGGATAAGTCGGCTACACTTTAGCCGACCAATCATGTGCTTGGTCTATTATGATAGTAAATGAGTAGCTGACACTTGTACTAGGCTTCATAAAAGCTGTGTTGTGAGTGGTCGGCTTCGAGCTAGCAGTGAGAGTAGGGGTGTTTAACGATTTGGTTAATGGTTTATTTGGTTATGAATTTTTTTTGTCTAACCTGTTAACCAAGCCGGTCTAGAGATAGGTCTAACCGAACCGAATTCAACCAATTAGACGGTTTCAACTGATTTGTTTTGTTTATTTGGTTCGATTACCTGATTAAACCGGTTAGGCAAGTATTATTCAGATAACCAAACCAAATTAACAAGATTTTGTGTGACTGTGAACCGAATCGAAAAATGAGTTCACTATTCGGATATGGTTAGCAACCGCACCGAAAATTAAATTCACAATTCGGTTTGGTTTTTTCGGTTACGGATATGATTCAATTTTCAGTTATTTTTGGTTGTCGTTTTTTAAAGGCCGTGATACGTGTCAGCTCCCTATTCAATTTCGTATGGATCAGCCAATGATTAGGTCCGGCAGGTGTCAGCTACAATGAAAGTGGATAAAAGAGTGCTAAAAGTCAAATGCTCAGTTTGGCTTTTTGGGTTGATCAAACGTTTATTTTGGTAAATTTCCCTAATCATTGACAACAAAAGAATTGGTAGAAGATGATTTCAATTTGCAGGTTTGTACATTCAAGCTGGTGTTGAAGAATGCAGCTTCATTACTAGATGATAAGGATCCAATAAAGTTGGAGGCAGAGGCAAAGCTCAGTGATCTAGAAAGGTAGTTTACACTTCACAGTTGTAGCTAATTGTATGTGTAAGTTGGCGTGGATCAGAAGATCATACACAAAATGAAAGAATTTGGGATTGAGAGAGTCGGGCAAACGACGTGTGGTGTTTGCCAACGTGTCTGGCTAAGCAAGTGTGCTAACCATTGGGTCAGATTTGTGTTCGTATCAATCACTTGTTCATACATATAACTTACACCATTGTTACATACTCTATTTGCAGGTCTTTTAGTTCTCTCAATAGAGTGGCAAGTGGAACTTCTCCTCAGCTTGTATCTGATAGGTACCCTTTTGTTATGGGTGTGAATTTATGATACAACATGAACCTGATATGAAATTCACAAAAAATGGGTTCGGGTCAGTTTTTCGGTCGAACCTGCATACATGGTTAGCTAAATGGGCCAAGGTAGGTCAACCTGATGGGTTAACTTGTTGACCCGTTAAGCCAGTTAGTTTTTTTCTTTTTTCGAAATGATTTTCATGCCATAAATAGAAGTGGGTGGGCATTTCGTACCAAAATTCAAAAGTTAAAAAAGAGGAATTGACATAAGATTTTTATAATTTAAATATATTTGTTTTATATACATATCTTTTTGTTGTGAATTTGTAATATTAAAGTATCAACATGCAAAAAGGAGATGCGATAAATCAAGATTGAGATTAAGCACATCATGTTTGTGTCAACCTTTGGGTTTATTTGTTTGACACGATTT
Source organism: Flaveria bidentis (assembly GCA_018326385.1). Taxonomy (NCBI): domain Eukaryota; kingdom Viridiplantae; phylum Streptophyta; class Magnoliopsida; order Asterales; family Asteraceae; genus Flaveria; species Flaveria bidentis. The sequence goes on from BJCM01068046.1 coordinate 14,880, forward strand.
TCAGGTTTGTGTTGTGTTTATTTCGACCCGCCGTCCCGCAACCGTCACTAATTTAGCATACCGACCTTTCATTGAATCAAACATGTAATAATATACAACATGCATTTCTTTGCTACAGACAGAAGGTGGCTGATGCATTGATGGATACCATATCTTCTCTTAACATATTTGAGCAGGGGATTAAAGATTGCCTTGAAATTTGAATCATATCCTTCTTCATCATGTAAACCTGCAAGTGTCTGTTAATTGACCTCACTTGAGTTTGATGGTTTCATTCTTTAATAAAGTACCAAATTTCCAACCATTGCTATCTTCTTATTGCTTTAAAGAATCACACATATGCAAGCATGTGTATATATTTTATCTCTGCTCATGAAAAATATTTCTTGAAGTAGTTTTGGTTGAGTGAACCAAAAGCCTGCACAAAATCCAAACCAAAGCTTTTGATGATTCAGCTCTATTGCAAAAAAAAACTGATCAGTTATAATAAAAACAAAACTGTAATCTTAACTGTGAACTGGAGAGGTGCGCCAGGCCTTGGTGGTAGTGTAAGAGGTGGTAGTGTAAAACCAAGGCGAGACATGAAGAACCCAAGCAGCAAGCTACTGTAACAAGTCTTCTTCCTTAAAAATTAAGATTAATATTGAGCGGGTCGATGACCCACGTATCAGATACTAAACTAATAAGAACAGATACTACACTTGATCTTAGCCAAAAGGCCGATAAAGGTATGATTGTTTCATTATAAGGCCCTTGCTTTTATACTCAGTTACCTTCTTGTCTCTTATTTCACTCATCCAATGTGGGATGCAAAGGTTGCAAGTTTCATACTTGACAGCCTTCCTATTTACTATCTATTTATGAAGCTCCATATTTGGTTATTAAATCTTTAGTATGAATTAGGAAAAAATTTCTTTGAGGTGGTGGCTGGGATAGTAGGAAGATTCGGGGGGTGTTTGTTTTTTGAAAAAACATCTTCCCCATCTCTTCATCTGCGCGCTCGAGGACGCGGGAAGAGGTTTTTACTTCGCATACTGTTTGTTTTCTGAAAGACGTTTCATTAAAAAACGTCTTCCTCACCTCTGCACGAAGAAGAGGTGGAACAATGTTTTCACAACCTCTTCTAACCTCTTCTCTTCTAAATCTTCATTTGAGCCCTAACATACCCACCTTCACCCATCTTCATTCCCCACATACCCA
>BJCM01068047.1:0-12698 GCA_018326385.1 Flaveria bidentis
GAATCCTCTTGAAAGAGATGGGTGCCTTCGGGAACGCGGACACAGGTGGTGCATGGCTGTCGTCAGCTCGTGCCGTAAGGTGTTGGGTTAAGTCCCGCAACGAGAGCAACCCTCGTGTTTAGTTGCCATCATTAAGTTTGGAACCCTGAACAGACTGCCGGTGATAAGCCGGAGGAAGGTGAGGATGACGTCAAGTCATCATGCCCCTTATGCCCTTTATTGAGATGTATGCAAATATGGATATAGCTGGTTCATCTAAAGAAACTCTTTTAGTGATGGAGGCAATGGAGATAAAGTCAAATGATTCAAAGCCAAAGCAAGGGATTATGGCTGAGAAATTTAAAGCATCAATAAAGAAGGCATTACGCGAACTGGAGCTGTATAAAGAGAAACCCATGTTCAAAGTAAAAGAAGAGCATGACGATTTTTTTGACTGAAGACCAATGCAAATCTTAGAGGGAGTATTGTTGGAGCTCTTTGAAGATTAACATTAGTCTTTAATTTAATTTTTGTTATAGTATAGGGACTTATTTTGTAAATATATGTTTCTTTTGTTTCTTTATTAGTATAAATAGAATTACATGTATTTTTGGCAGGACACATATTTACTTAGACTTTTGAGAACTCTTTGTACGTACATTGTAATCCTTTGTTAATATCAATGAAACTTCTATGAATTTTTTATGATAATTGCATTTGTTGATTACTTTGTTCATATAATTGTCAATTGCTTTACATCATACACACAGATCGATCTATTTAAACCTTTCACACAAGTAATGGTGGCTAGAGATACAATCAACGGTGACCCAACTCGTTTAGAACCTAAAACGAAATAAAATCCCCATATTTTTTGCCTATCATTTACATTTGAATAGTTGAATATGGCAAAACTAGCTAACGAGAATTTTATTAGGATGTTATTTGCCTATAGTGCTATAGTTCTCTAAGAGCATTCACAACAAGTGCTCATTTGATGTGAGTGTGTGTGATAATATTATGGGGATGTTTGTAGGTGATTGTGAGTGAATGAGAGATAAAATTTATGAAGATTATACCATGATTTCTTATATTTGAAGAAACACAGTATAATCTTTATAAAAATTTTTAATATTATTAAAAATAGTTATGAGTGGAGGTAAGAGAAAAATATAATAATAAAAATATAAAAATATATTATTTAATTACAAGAGAGTAAAAAATTTGTGTTTTAGTGTAAATATGTGGATGAGAATGGGATGCTAGTGTGAATGCTCTTACAACCAAGTCATGTGATAATTTCAACTTATATGGTTATAAATGTGTCAATTTTGGTTATATTTTTCTAAACAAGATGAAACGAGTGGAAATTATAATAAAATAATGGTTAAATGAAGATGTCTAAATGAATTTGTCTGGTAACAAATTGTATGATTATCTATTTCTACAAACAGATGTCCAATATAAGCTTTCATTATCCTTTTCAATTCGTTCCTGTGTAATAAGATGATAACATAGGACCATTACAATCATCAATGTTATGTGTGCCACAGAAAGAACTCTTTCACACAATCAAAAATCCCTTAATTGGTGTCCATAGGTTAGAAATTTAGAGGTTTCAACACATTAGTGATAATACAAAAACAATCATGTATCACATAACTGGAACTATCTGTTCAAATCCTCAAGAGTTAACAAAAGCACTATAGCTAGCCTTTGCAAATCGCATACCTGAAGTCCCAACGAACGCTTTTGTACCATAGCCATTGTTAAATAATTTAGCTTTGATGTAAAATGTAGTAGTATGGATACAAACCCCATGAAATCTTATTATACAAGTTGATACAATGGAATGGTTGCTTAAGGTCATTAACAACACATCATAGTTTTAGCTCAATTCAATTTAATAATTAGTTGTCAGTTATAGCTAATTGAACAACCAGTTAGGATCGTTTATTTTGATTAAGGTCGTTGATGGTTATTTAAGGTTGTTGATGCTCAAGCATGGTCATTGATGCTCAAGCATGGTCATTAATAATTACATATAGTTAATTTGATCATTAGTTACCAGTTAGAGCAGCATGTGATCAATTAAGGTTATTGATGCTTTATAATAGTCGTTGATGCTCAAACAAGGTCAACTTCATAACTAGTGATCGAAATAGAGTTAAGAGACGATCTCTAGATTGGAATGCATGGCGAAATCTCGATGTAATTTAATTTTGATTTGGTTGCTGTAGGTGTGTTGAATTGTTATGTCTGTTGAAAGAGATATGGGGGTGGTGTAATGCCCCTCAGCTCCTTGCTGGGGTTCTATTATGATTATTAATAAAATTTCTTTTGCTGGAAAATAAAAGTTACCGGTTGGATCTTGGTATTATGTGGCTCCCATAGGTTCTTGAACATTAGGTTAATTTAATTATGGGTGGACATATTAGTTTTCTAATATTTAAATTTAAATAATGTATATAAAGATGAAGAAGTGTGTTAAATAATCAAATAGAAATAACTCAAATGGTATGACTTTTGTAACCTTATTCTAGTTTCGATTCCTGTAGAAGGTTTTTTTGCTTATCAACTATAAATAATTCATTAAAATATTTAACAAATAAATAATGGTCATATTTATTTGTTTGTTTCCTTTTATTCTTTCTATAAAATCACGTGTTAGGGTAAAAAACCTGTGTAAATAGTTCTATTTTTTATTTACATATATTGATGTAAAGATTAGATTTATGAACATGTTTTATTTCATAAGTAAATTTAGGATTAGGTTTCATATAAGAATATAAAAAATTAATTTGAAGACTAGTTTTTATTCTCAACAAATACCTATTTGAGACTAAAAAATGTGCATACATGGTATAGATTTTTTACTCGCTAAAAATACATTTGATGTTAAATAACATAACAGCTAAGATTATTTTGGAGTCCTAAATACTATATGAGAAATTGAATAGTTTGTTATTAGAGACTAATTCTCAATTTGTACAATGCCTTATCAAAGGACTAAATTGTCATGTAACCTAAATCTAATTCAACGCATCAGAAACGTCACTCACAATATATTTAAGACTGGTTTTTAGTCTTTAATACCTAGGCAAATTCAGGAACTATTTGGCCGTATGGATTTTGGGCGCATGGGACTATACATAGGCAAATTTGACAGTTAAACGCATGAGCAACTAACTCACACTATCAATCATCATAATCAGTCCCAATTCATCAATCTAACATGTTCTAAGCTTATTCTTACATTCTAAGCATCATAACATGAACATAAAACATACGAAACATAATAATACACCCAAGTCATACCCCACCCACATCCATACACACGTAAACATACGGGTATAATACCCTTTTTATAAAAACATACATGAATGTATTTCCAATCCCAAAATCAGTTAAAAACATGTATAAAGGGGGTTCTAGAACTCACCTTAGTAGCCTTTGAGTATGACTTCCTTCAAACTCGTTTGCACTATGAGTTCAACCGCCTAGAAACCCACCAAAAACACACACCCGAACACACATAAGCACATAACCGAGGAATAGGCCGCCCAAAAACATTCAAAAACACCAAATTCTTACCTTGAATCTGGTTTCCTTGTTCATCTTCTCCAAAACTTCGAACTCTGCTCTTTCTCTATCTCTCTAAAACCGAATGGAAAGTTGATGTGCAGATAAAGTGGGCGGTCATGCCCACTTTTGTACCAACTTTTTATACTTTTGTCCTTTTTGATACTTTTAACCCCTCAACTTGGGTTAAATTATGTTTTCTTTCTTTTTCTACACTTTTATTCTTTATTTCCCGTCTTTAAAAATACCCGGGTGTTACAAGTCCACCCCCTTATATAGGTTTCGTCCCTGAAACCTGTTATTCCTCAAACAAATGTGGGTAATGCTGCATCATCTCTTCTTTAGTCTCCCATGTAGACTCGGATCCCGTCTTGTGCTTCCATTGTACACTCACAAGTGGAACCACTTTATTCTTTAACCGTTTCTCCTTGCGATCAATGATTGCCACTGGCTGCTCCACATAATTGAGCCTTTTATCAACTTCGATATCCTACAGTGGTACAACCATATCCCTATTAGCTAAACACTTTTGCAGATGAGATAGATGAAATGTAGGGTGAATTCCACTTAACTTATCGGGTAGCTCCAACCTATAGGCAACCTCTCCTACTCGAGCAATGATTCAGAAAGGTCCTATGTATCTCCGGCTCAACTTGCCCCGCTTCCTGAACCGAATGATTCCCTTCCAAGGTGAGACTTTTAAGTTAACTTTATCACCCACCTGGAACTTAATCGGTCTAGGTCTCTTATTGGCATACGACTTCTGCCTATTTTGGCTGCCTTCATAAAGGTTTTGATCTTTTCAAGCTTCTTGGTTGTAGCCTCAATCACCTCAATACTTCCCAACTCCTTCTGACCAACATCACCCCAACAAATGGGTGTTCTACATCTCCTACTGTATAGCATGTCATAATAGGGCATACCAATGTTGGCATGATATTTGTTACTGTATGAGAACTCAACTAACGATAAGTGGTCATCCCAATTTCCTCCAAACTCAATGATACATGCCTGAAGCATATCTTCTAGCGTCTGTATCATCCTCTCTGACTGACCATCCGTCTGTGGATGATAAGCCGTGCTAATGTGTAACCTTGTCCCTGTCGCATCATGGAATTTCTTTAAAAATTTAGATGTAAATTGAGTGTCACGATCAGAAACAATAGACACCGACACACCATGGCGAGTCACAATCTCGTTAATGAATAGATCACAAACCTCTCAGATGAATATGTCTCACGGATTGGTAAGAAGTGAGTACTCTTCGTGAGACGGTCAACTATCACCCATATGGTATCATACCCTCTCGTAGTACATGGTAGTTTCGTGATAAAGTCCATGGTGATATGCTCTCACTTCCACTCCGGTATATCCAACGGTTGGATCTTCCCGTACAGCTTCTGATACTCGGCCTTCACTTGCAAGCAAGTAAGGCACTTACTCACATACTCCGCTAAATCGCGCTTCATACCCGACCACTAATAATACTTTTTCATATCCTGATACATCTTTGTAGCACCAGGATGAATAGAGTATCGAGTCTTATGAGCTTCATCCATGATCCTCCCACATAAATCCCCGTAACGAGGGATCCATATTCGTACGGATCGGGTTCTAACACCATGAGTGTTTTCACCCAACTCCGCGACCATACATCTCATCCTCTCAGAGTTAAGATGATCTTCTTTCAACACCTCATCTTGAAACTCCCTGACCTGCTTCATCATATCGGAGGTCATCACTACTGATAAGCCCTCACCCGAATCGGATCGGGTCTCTCTTTTCGGTTGAGGGCATCTGCCATGACGTTGGCCTTGGCCGGATGGTAATGGATCTCACAATCATAATCCTTTATGAGTTCCAACAATCTCCTTTGCCTCATGTTCAAGTCCTTCTGCTCGAAGAAGTACTTCAAGCTCTTGTGGTCTGTGAAGATTGCGCACTTTGTCCCGTATAAGTAGTGCCTCCAAATCTTTAATGCAAAAACCAAAGTGCTAATTCCAAGTCACGAGTAGGATAATTAACCTCATGAACCTTTAACTGTCGGAATGCATAAGCTATAATTTTTCCTCGCTGCATCAACACGCAACCCAACCCCGAGTAAGAAGCATCTGAATAGACCACCAAATCCTCGCTTCCTTCGGGTAATGATAAGACAAGAGCTTGAGTCAACCTTGTTTTTAATTCCTCAAAAGCATTCTCTTGAGCTTGACCTCATACAAACTTCACATCTTTGCGGGTCAACTTAGTTAGTGGAGAAGCTATCTTAGAGAAGTCATGGATGAATCTCCTATAATATCCCGCCAACCCCAAGAAACTCCGAATCTCGGATGGTGTCTTTGAAGACTTCCATTGCATCACTGCTTCCACCTTTTCCGGGTCCACCATAATCCCCTCGGGATTCACTCCTTTCTCAATGTCTCCAGCACCTCTCGAATATGACTAGTATGCTCCTCCTCGCTCTTCGAATAAATCACGATATCACCAATAAACACAATCACTAATTTATCCTACATCGGCTAACACACTTGATTCATCAAGTCCATAAAAGTAGCTGGCGTGTTGGTTAAACCAAAGGACATAACGAGAAATTCGTAGTGTGCATAACGCGTACGAAAAACTGTTTTAGGAATATCCTGCTCCTTCACCTTCAACTGATGGTAACCAGGTCGAAGGTCTATCCTTGAGAACCAATTGGCACCTTGGAGTTGATCAAACAAGTCATCGACTTTTGGTAAGGGGTGCCGATTCTTCATCGTCAACTTGTTCAGCTCGCGGTAGGCTATATGCACATCCTCATACTACCGTCTTTCTTCTTCACGAACAAGACCGAAGCACCCCATGGAAAGATACTCAGTCTAATGAACCCCTTATCAAATAGTTCTTGCAATTGCTCTATCAGTTCCTTCATCTCGGTCGGAGCCAACCAATTCGGTGCCTTAGCAACAGGTTAAGCACCACGTATTAGATCAATCTGGAACTCAACCTCACGATCCGGTGGCACACCTGGTAAATCTTCTTGAAACACATCCGGAAAGTCACACATAACCGGTACATTTGACAGTTGTGGTGTTGACGTATCTACATCCTTCACATAGGCCAAGTAGGCACTACACCTATGCCTCATACACTTCCCCGCTACCGCCATCGAAATCACCTTCGGGATTTTAGTGACTTGATCACCATAAACCGTCACCAAACTCCCGTCAGGTGCTGTCAATCGGATCATCTTCTTGCGACACATGATATTCGCCTCATAGTCTGCCAACCAATCCATTCCTAGGACTACGTCAAACCCACCTAAGGTCATCACAAATGGTCTAACATGAAACTTATGACCTTCTAGTTCTATATCATAACCCTCAATCAGGTCAACAATCCTAATAGACTTACCTATGACAGTTTCCACATTGAAGGGCTAATGAATACTCCTACTACTAATAGAAAATTTAGCATAGAAAGCAGCAGAAATAAAACTCTTACTAGCAATAGAATCAAAAAAAACAGAAGCAAAAGTTTACTAGAATCATACCTGACACAACATCAGGGTCTCTGCGACCATCGTGAACGCCCTAGCGCTCGCCCTCTGCCCCTCAGTCCCGATCTTCTTCCCTGCCCCAAAACTCTCTGCGACCGACTTCTTTCAATCTCTGCTCAGATGGCCGCTTTCCCCACAGTTATAACACCTTACGACCCCACACTCTCTCGACATATGACCAGGCTTCCCACACTTGAAGCAGATGTTAGATCCCCAATTTTATTCTCTCGAATGCTCCTTCCCACATTTACCACATCTCATTGACCCTGCACTGGGTGTGATGACACGCCGGTCACCCACCTTCGCCACCTTATTGTTTGGAGTGGCTCCACTACGTCCAAATCGTTTCCTGTTCCAGTTCCGATCACCACCACCTTTCTTGCTCACCTCAGCCACCACCACCTCCCGCTTATCATACAACCTTCCAGCCAGATCAACCACCAACCTAAACGTATTCGGTCAGGCAACGATTATGTGCCTACGAATATTTGTTGGCAACCCTTGGATGTATCTCATAATCTTCCATGATTGAGGTGTCACCTGATCTGGCACTAGTCATGCCATCTCATTAAACTTGGTGGTGTATTGCTAATGCGTCATTGTTCCCGCCTACAGCTGCAAGAACTCCCTATCCACCTTGTCCAACTCTCAGTGAGGACAAAACTCCTCAATCACCATCTTCTTCAGCTCTTGCCACCTTATTCTTCGGTTTGTCCTACTACCTTTGGCTTGGAAGATATTGTCCCACCAACACAGAGCCGAGTCCATAAATGAATGAGTGACAAACTTCACCTTCTGATCCTCCTGGCACTCGCTGATATCAAGTACAACTTCCATCTATCTCACCCATCGGTGATCAGCAAAAGTAGTGATATTGCCATCGAAAGTCAGGGGCTTGCATCTTTGAAATGCCCTGTAGTTACAGCCTTGTGCTGCCTCCAGCACAAAATCTTCTTCCTCCTCCTCGTAAGTAGAGACAACCGTCTTAGTCTTCGGTTGCTCCCTCCCTCCCAAGGATCTATTCCTCTCCTTCCTTTCTCCTTCTCTCACGGCCTTGATCACTTCGGTCGCCATAGATGGTAGAATTGCATGCATGACCTGATGAACCTCCTCCACCACTGCCTTCTTCACTGAGGCCCTCAAGTTAGCACTCTCACCACCACCCTTTGGATGAGGGGTCCCGGGCTCTTCGTGAGCCCCTTTTTTAGCTCGAGACCTTCCTCTTGTGACCTGTGGTCCAACATCACATCCACCATGACCTCCACCTCTAGAGGCCTTGAAGATCTACCACCGACATCCTAATTACTGTGGGCATTTGTGATTAGCCACTTACTTTACTCTTCATACTCCAAGCATTTCTTATCCTGACTATATCAGTATCTAAATCTACTAAGAAACACACAGATCAAATAACATGCGCACATAATGCCGGTTAACAATAAGAAAATACATGATGGCACGCAGCTACTCGGACTAGCATCCTTTCCCTTTGTCCCATTTTTAGTTTAAGTTTAGGTTTCTTTTAAACGTGTTAACCCGTTTCACTTAAACATTGGCTATGATACAAACTTGTAAGGCCCTGTTCCCGGAACGCTTACAGCTGGTCAATTATCGCACATAAAACATATATTATACATTTCAATTTATAAAGCATCACAGCGGAATTATTTTAAACAAACCATTTCATTTATATATAATTTCTTTTTCAAAATAATTTAACATTGTTAAGTTACAAAATATCACAATTTTCATTACATAACAAAAACATCATAATTTAAACAACGGATGTCATCCAAAAATGCCAAGTAGCCACACCATGCCATCCTCACCAACATCTAGCTGCCAACTGGAAAACACATAAAAGTCATCGTTGCTGAGTGAGTTCTAGTTTTACAAAAATATTATATTAACTTTCATTCGTTAAAACATTTTCTTTATTATCACACATGATCACACGTTATACGTACATCAAGGTAATATTTGTTATCTTCTATCATTGTTTGTTTTGCACTTATTGCATATTTCGCACTTATCACACTTTTTTGTACATTTAATATCTTTTCATTTCTATCTAGGTCCCATCATATGCTTAACTCCCCCCTTGAGCACAAACCCATATCATCTAGAGTTAAGCGACAAGGATCCCATATTGCACATATCGCACGTATGAGGTGTTCACGTATACTAACTCCCCCTGTGTGTGAACCCTTAGGGTTAGCCAAGATCGCATGCTATTAGCACATAGTTAAGCTAACAACTCTCAATGAGTTATGAACCTCCTTTCATTTGCTTGCAAGACTTTTATTCGTTCATTCATTATGTTCCACTTTCATTACCTTAAATCTTTCGCTTTATTAAGATAATACTTTACGTTCATTATCATAATCACACCACGTAAAGTCATATCATAATACGTAATAAGGAACATAAACATAGAATCATCACATATCATCATGCATGCCAAATATCATAACATCAACCATCACATCACATAAGGCATCATAAAGTCAACTAACATTCCCCAGGAACCTCCCAAGTCAAAGCCTACACTTTACAATTTTTCCCAAAATTTAGAAAAATATTCTAAGTCTTAGGCACATGGGCACTATGCAGATGCATGAGTGCTTAGGTGCATGGGAACACTTAGGTGCATGGGAATGGTTCTGGGAGCATGGGCACTATTTTGGTGCATGGCCCAACACATGGTCATTCTCGAAAAATTCTAGGCGCATGGGCACTATGCAGGCGCAAGAGTGCTTAGGAATTATCATAATCAGTCCCAATTCATCAATCTAACATGTTCTAAGCTTATTCTTATATTCTAAGCATCATAACATGAACATACAAACATACGAAACATAATAATACACCCAAGTCATACCCCACCCGCATTCATGCACACGTGTTGGATCATAAAGGTTGGTGCAACAAAAACCAAACACTTAGAAGATTTTGAGTACAACTAATAAAGCTCTTTCTAAGATAAGTTCAGCACTTCCAAAGGTACATGCTGAAGGAACTTCCGAAGATAAGCCTCAGCTTCCGAAGAAAAAGTCTTTACTCTTCTGAAGAGTTCAACACTTGGAAGAAATGAATACTACAACTTCCGAAGTATGAAGTCCAAAGGAAGCCTCAGAAGAAGTAACTAATTCCAAAGTATAAGTGGTTTCGGAAGAAAAAGTTCTTCCGAAGCCAATTAACCTTCAGGAGTACTTACTATGAATCAGTGGACATAAGTATGGTGTCTCTGACACTCCGCTACAAAATTTTGAGATACTGCATGGCACTTTCCCACGACCATGTAGTTGACCTTACTTTATTTCTCTGTTCACAGTTTATCAGTTAGTACAGTTACCAACTTTAGTTGCTGAAAAAAGGTAAGTCATGGACCTGTCATGACTACCATATCTTAAATAATATTTTATCTAAGATACTTTAACTCTAGCTTTGTAGTATTAGCTTTAGATTAAGGTTTCCAGCTGGTAACAAAGTATATCCGACTGTAGGTAGTAGTATATATAGTTTCTCTTTGTAACTCTTGTTGTAAGCTTGTAAGAGTCTTGTAAAACTTTGAGTTGAGAAATAATATATACAAGTATCTTGAAAATTATTTTCTTGTGTTTCCTCGTGTTACTTAGTATATTATAATAAATTCTTAGAAGATCTCTGCTTCTTGAGTGTTTGTTAGTGAATTTGAGAGAAAATACTTGTGTTGAGTATCAAAACCGATCTTGTAATTGGTATCAGAGCTACTTAGGCTCTTGATTGTGTGATCTAACCATCCTAATCAATCTCTTGTTTACTCACTCTTTTACTACACTCAAAACATGGCCTTGAACTAGAAATCTGAATGTGAAATGGGGACGATGACTAAAGCACTTATCATCACCCTAGAGAACTTCAGACAATAGAGCAGATGCATTGAAGGGTTCATCAGATATCAAGATAGCCTCATGTGGAAATCCATTGCCCATGGTCCCTACAAGTCAAAGGTGGCTTCACCTGCTGGTGGTGGTGCCATGTTAGAGAAGGAAGTGGAGGACTACTCTGAAGAAGACCTCAAGTGGATAGACATTGATGAAAGGCAATGACAGTCCTGATGACAACAATACCCAACTCCATTATGGTGGAGTTTGAGAATTGCACAACTGCTAAAGGACTATTTGATGCCTTAACCTTTATGTACTCCAACTCCAACAACTCAAAAAAAGATTCCCTAAAGCAACAATTTGAGAATTTCACTCATATTGCTAGAGAGACCTTGCACCAGCAATACTTCAGGTACATTGATCTTATCTCTTCCCTTCAGTATGTGGGAATAACTCCTGCACTGATAGACCTCTCAAGGAAATTCATGTGTGCACTTCCTAATGAGTGGACATTCTACTGTGTTTCCATCAAGACGACAGAGAACCTGAACACACTCACAGTGACTGAGCTAGACAGTATTCTTGATGAATATCGTGTAGAGATGGAAGACAAGAGTGGCCGTCAAGGAAGCAGATGTTCAAGCCTTTCCTTAAGCAACACTCTCATGATTGCTGAAGGCTCAAGACCACCTCAACCTCAGCAGTACCTTCCGTACTCACAGCAGCCATCCAACTCTTCTAGGTGTAACACCCGGTTATTTTAAAAGTCAAAGAAAGAAAGAATAAAGTAAAGGATAAAGAAAGAAAAGATATATTACCTAAGTTAAGGGGTAAAAAGTGTAAAAAGGACAAGAGTCTTCAAAAGTTGGTGATAAAGGTGGCATGTCACCCATGACCCTCTCTTCACACATATCTTCGGATATTTTCGAGAGAGAAAGAAAGAAGAGCTGAAAACTCTCGGGTCTTTGAAGAACAAGAGTAGAAGTTCGAATTCAAGGTAAGAATTCGTGTGTTTATGATTTTCTTAACTGGCCTTAGCCTCGATTATATGCTTATGTATGTTTATGTTTGTTCGGGTATGTCTTTGGTGGGTTCCTAGGCGGTTGAACTCCATTGCAACGGGTTTTGAGGAAGTCATAACCAAAGGCAGCTAAGGTGAGTTCTAGTTACCCCCCATTTTACTTGTTTTTAACTGCTTTGGGGCTGGAAATACATGTATGAACTTTTTTTAAAAGTTGTGTTTTATACCCGTATGTATGTATGGTGTATGTTGTGGGTGGGGTTTGATTTTGGGCTATCTATGTGTATGATGATGTTATGGTTGTGTTTCTAAGGCTTAGAATGTATGATTTAAGCTTAGAACATGATAGGTGATGTTTGGGGACTGAATTATGATGTTAAGTATGAATTAGACTGTCCATGAACAGTGGCCCATGCACCCAACAGAAAATAACTATGTGTGGTTTAGTGTAACACCCGGTTATTTTAAAGTCAAAGAAAGAGAAGAATAAAGCGAAGGAAAAGAAAGAAATGCTATTTAACCCAAGATGAGGGGTTAAACATGTAAAAAGTACAAAATTTACTTTTTATGTAGTACAAAAGTAGCATGGCCGCCCATGCCATGCCACTTTTCACTTTTGAGTTCGGAATTTTAGAGAGAAAAAGAGCAGAGCTCGGGTTTGAAGAAGAACAAGAAGAAAGAATTTGAATTCAAGGTGAGAATTCGTGTT
>BJCM01068051.1:0-24494 GCA_018326385.1 Flaveria bidentis
TAATGCAAGAGACAGAACACAAAGAACACAAGTGTATGGTTTTTAAGAATGCAGTATATTGCTTTCTCTATGTTCTATTACAAGTGTTACAAAGCATATTGGAAAGATACAAGAACATGAGATACTTATACTACATCCTACAGTCGGGGATGTAATCCGTTAGTTTTTAACGATCAGTGGACTAAATATACAATATGATCTCATAGGGACTAGTTGTGTAATTTGCTCAAAAATTTTAATTTTTTTTGAAAACCAAATAAAATTTAAAAGAAATTGAAGTCAAACATAAGAAATTCAAATAAAATCAAAAATTTTTAAAAAAATAAAATAAAGGTTAAAAAATCAAATCAAATTCAAAACTATAAAAAAACAAAAATAAAATGTATGTAAAAAGAGAAAACAAGAAGTATTGAAAAAGAAGTATGTGATTAGAGTAAAAAATTAAATAAAAATTAATAATACAATCGAATAAACTTTTATAAATCCAAAATAAAATTGTATATCTCTTTTTCAACAAGAGAATGTACTAGAAGTATTATATTGACAATCAAAGTATTTCTTGTTTTTTGTTTATACCATCATACGAAACTTATATAATAATCACAATACCTTAATAGGACATTTGGTTGGAAGGAATTGAATGAAATGGAACGGAATTGAGAAATTAGTATAATTTTCAAGTAAAATTATGTTTAATTGGGTAATGAAATGTAAAACCTAAAAAAATGTTTCACTTCAAATTTTATTGGTTATGAGATTTCAAATTCCCTCTCTAGGTGAAAGGGATTTTGAAATCTCACAACCAAAAAAATTTAAGGTGAAACATAATTTCATTACCCACTCGGCCACTCAAACATAATTTTAATAACAATAATATTAAACAAGCTATTTACAAGCCATAATTCATCCAAAAGAACTAGTCTCGTCAAAGATTTGTTCGATTTTACTTTGTGTTAAAGATAAGCAATACTAAGTTGAGATATGTTATCTTATTTTTTACCTATAACCTACATTCGTAATAGTATCCTAAAATATAATCAATTTTACAATGCATATGAGATAAATATAAGACATGCCATCTATCATCAAATTCTGAGTTCAAACAATAATAGTTGTGATTGCGAGCATTAAACGACGCAAAATGTTTTTTTTTTATAATTGTTTTATCCTAGTACCAAAACCCAGACGTCAGCAAATGCTTGATTTATATTTTTAGAACGATGATCAGAACATCATCACTAGATTTATTATTGTTTTTTTAATTTTTATTTTTTTTTGTCAGTTTGATCAATTAATATATTCCTGATAAGCAGATAAGGTGACAAGATCTAAACAGTCAAGTGGCTATTTTATAAAACTTGATGGAAATTGTTATTTCAGATTCGATATTAATTGCAAACGAAGATATAAACATAAATGTCCAGGGATACATAATAAATAAATACGGGGATATTTTGTATAGAAAAAACTGATTATTAATATTCTTAAACTTTTAACTTTAAATCTTTTTCTTACAACTTTATTTACTATATTGATTACTAAGAACATATACGTATACATACACATATACGTAAATGCATATGCGTATACATATACACATACATATTCACACACATGGCAATTTGATTATTGGTTTCAAATGTAACAATTTTGTTAGAATATGATACATTTTTGGAAATGTTTGCTTTCAAAAATTTTACATTAAACTTATTTTTGTAGTATTGATGTCAACTTAATTATGTTAGAAGACTTTAAATCTTGGTATGTTTATCATTGTGATGAATCTATATCTATTTAGAATAACTATTTTGTGACACCAAACATAAATTTCATATCGGCTGTTGAAAGGAGAATTCCTGGTTTATAATGTGTTTAGTCTCTAATATCAATGTTTTGGGTGTATTGGCTGTGGATGATAGGATTACTTCACAATTAAGCGTGCTCAGGTGGCAGCAATCCAAGATGAATGACCTTCCTGAGAAGTTTTTACCTGGGCAACCAAAAGCAAATTTGTGAGCTTTTCGTAGGCAAAACGAACAATATTGGTGGTACGAGAGGCCGGGTGTGACATATTTTTCTACCAATGTTTGATTTTGTTGATTTTAAAGCTTATTACTTTTGGTCCGTGATTTTCAAGTTTATTACTTTTAATGGGTGTCATATTTGCTTATGTATTAGTCTCACATACATAATTATGATGTAATACTTGTTTACTATAATTTCTATTAGTTTTGAAGTTTAGGTTTCAAATGATGTAATATATGAATACATACTTAAAATTATAAAATTTTTACTATATAACCTCATGTAATACATGGGTCTATAAGCTAGTGATTTTGAAACACACAATTCTATTGCCCCGAAATGGATTTTTATCACGATGCGCAAAATTTGATGAGGACATAAACTAAAAGAAAGTTTATAAACTAAAATCATATGTTAGATTTGTATAGAATTAATTAATCACGATTATTGTAGGGATTTGTATTTAATAAACCAAGTGACATATATTAATCCTGATTAGATTTGCAAATGAACCAAACATTTAGCGAACAATTTGTGAACCATTCGGCGAGAAGTTTGTTTATGTTCGAAAAAGAAAATTTTGTTTCTAGTTAAATGAACGAATATGAAAATATCCTATGTTCGCTCATTTATGTTCATAAATGTTTGGTAATGTGTTTGTTTTTGTTTATTTGTTTAAAGGTTTTTATATTTTTATATTTTTATATTTTTAGTTTTACTTTCTAAAATTATAAAACCTTAGTTATATTATACCTCTCCAACAACGTTCTCTACTTGATCATTGCAATTCCAATTTGTGTTAACTCTTGATAAACATTTAAAATCGAGTCAGATATGTTTAGTTTTTATAGAAATTTATATTAAGCATTTATTTATTTTTGATGGATAGTGCATAATGTTTGTGATGAAGAATTCAATTTTTTTCTAAAATAAATATATGATCATTTGTATTCACGAACTTTCGTTTGTGTTCCTTTATGTGTATGAATATTTGTGTGTGTTTGTTTGAGTTCAGTAAGTTTTTGTGAACCGTTCATGAGCAGTTTCATTTCTTTAATATGTTTGTGAACAATTCATGAACAAATTCATTTACTTAATGAATGAAAACGAACAAAACTTTGTTCCTATTTATTCAGTTTGTTTGAATCCCTAATCTAGATATATACTTATAGTTCATCTTATCAAATCCTGAGAGATAAACTACTTATCCTTGATGTTGAATGCTTAAATATAACTACTTAGATTAGATGCTAGAGATTCTCGTAACACGGTCAAGTAAGGAAATGACAAACTACTGAACAAATAATATATCTACGTTTTTTAAAATTGAATATGTGAGAGTCAAGATCTACTTCTTCTTTGGAACAAGGTGAAGAAAATATATGACCTCCAAAAAACTGTGATAATATGTCAGAGTGTTTACAAACAAGGATATGTTGGGAAAAAAATATCAATTCATGCCTCAAATATCAACATGCAGCATCACCAATATCATGAAATCAATTTAATTTTTTTTGAAATTGATATAATGTTTACATGCGATTGAACAAAATAAGTATTATTGTTATGAGACCTTCAATTGTTACAATTCCATTTCTAGAAGAAAAATGCGACAACATAATGATCAAAGAGATGGTTGCAGATGCGGTGATGGTCATTAATTAAAATGTACAGTGGATGTAGTCGAAGAAATTATCATGTTTTTAATTTAAGAACATGCGAATTTATCATAACTGACAAGAAAACGAAAAATGAATTAAGGAAGAAGAGGCGGAGATACAATTAGTATTATATTAAATGTATGTTATTGCTATAGAAGTGATAATCCTTGGTTGTGCACCTATCATACAACCAAATACTGTTGGAGCTTAACTAACAAACCATCAAAAATGAAGGGAATGAGGTAAGATAATTCTATATATGAGAATGGAAAGTTATATCTTAAGTGACCATGATCAAGATTAAACTTATCAACTATAACGCCTTTGTCTGGAAAAGATAAACTCGCTTCTAACGAAGAGGCATCAAAATATATTACTCATTGGTCGATACTAGTTCATACTATTAATTTGACCGGTAATAATCTCAACTTTTGTTTTTCTTACCACCAACACCCACAATACCAAAGATCTCTCCATAATTTCATGGTTATTGTATTCACTACTAAAGATATATATACACAAACATCTTGTTTTTGGGAGGTTGATCTCTTATTGAAAGTTTGAAACATATTTCTCTCACCTACTTTTTTTTATAAAACTAAGCTTTTAAACTTGTATATAACCTATCCTTTTAAGCAGATTGCACATTTGTCGTTAAAAAAAGTTCTTTTATTCATGTTGCAACTACGGTTGTTTTCAAACGGGACCTAACTTTTTAATCTTGGACCACTAGTACGAGCAAATGATGTAGATATAAATGAGTCATTTGATTTTGAGTGAACCAGACAGAAACCTAATGGGAACCTAGTGATGTGATCTCATTTTGTCGATTGAGTAGCTAGTCTATTGTATACCAATGTTAAAGCTGTCATAAATAGTGTACAAAGTATTCATATAACTTGTATATTTAACTAATACCTTCAAAGCTTCAATTCCAATACTATGAATTTGGTAACTCAATTTAGATGACCGCTTTTTACTTGAGTTTTTATAAAAGTCAGGTACTAAATCTAAAATATTGTAATCAATACTAAAATCAAAAAAATTGTAATCAATAGGTAGTCAACTTAGAAATATTCAAAATATATTTAAGGTGTTCCAACTTATATGAGATAAATTGAAACATAAAATATGAGTTTACCTTTCACAAAAAATAGTGGAACTTCCCTTGCGGCAGAAACTAGTTGAATCATCTTTATCGGTGTCTGTTGATAAAAAATTCTTATATTTTAAGTAAAAAATGTTTTATATATAGGTGTTGAATATGCATTCGATAAATTTGATGAACGTTGACACAGTTTTATTTTGAACAAAATTTAGACCAAAAAATGACATAACGATACTATAAATCAAAAGTTATAAAAATATAAAATATTATATTTGATCCAACTTAATTTTCAATCAAATTCTTATTTAAACATAGACAAAAATGAGCACCTATTTGTCACAGACCGATTTTTAATAATATTTATATCGAAACGTAAATTAAAATAAACACGTTACAACTATATATCTAAAATTTATAAAAGAACATATCTTAAAAGTTATAAGAAAAAATATATAATAACAATTAATTATAATACTAAAAATATATTATAACTTTAAATACAAAAATAAATATAAACACGATGCATATATTTAATGACTAGGTTAGAACCCCGTGTATTACACGGGTTGAATAAATAAAATATTAAGTAATTAATAAAGAAAATGTAATAATTATAATACAATATGATTGAAATTGCATATGAGTAATAAATATAAGTAATAAAACAATGATATCATTATTATAAACTTTTGTTTTTAAACCCTAATTGTATTTTTAATAAACATTTATGTTATTTTTCGAATAACTTTTATTCGTTGAACGACAGCCCTTCCACTCGGCACCGTTGGTTATTGCAAAACAAACCGTTTAAAAAAATATCAATATTAAAAATTTTCTTATTATAACTCCTAATTTTAGTTTTTTTGTTTTATAAAAAAATCATTTAAAAAAATTATTTGTAAAAGCATCTCTTTCTTAATTTATTGAAAAATAATTTTTAATCTCAAAAGAAATTAAATAATATTATAAGTATTTAAGGTAATTGTTTAATAGGAGAGAGAAGCGAGAAAATTAAAATTAAATGGTCTATAATTGTATCAAGTGACATTTTAAAACCTTATTTTATTATAATAGATAGATTATAATAGATAGATATTGTTAATCTTGTTTGTAGTATATGTTTATACAATGTTAGGAACCACTCAAGGGTAACATAGAAACAAAGAAATTTTAAGCTTTACGTTACGTATGTATATAATAGAATAAGGAAATGCTACAGGAATGGAATTAGGTTTGTTTAGTTTAATATTTAATGCGGGACTAACTCATATGATAAAGACTTTTGTTTTTTAAATTGTAGATCTTCGGTTCGGTGTATATTAATGTAATCTAAGAATATAGTAATTTGCTGTTAAAAAAGGATCAATAGATTCCATTAAATCCTTTGGTTTTTTCTTATATTTTTTAACTTAAACTTTTTAAATTCTATATATACACACAATATTTTAACTTTAATGTTTTTTTACTATATTACTTATGTGAATTTGTGTTTTATTTCTTCTTCTGGATATTTCATAACTCTTTTTTTCAATTTTGTTTTATTCGGTATTCCTTATTCTTCGTAAAATAGATCGTAATATTGTATTTTTAACTTAGCACCTGGGTTTTTGAACGCCTTTGAAACCCTTACGACATGATTTTTTTTTAAATCGACTTCACTCACGAAATACCTATAAACATTTACAAATCATTTTAGCATGATGTTTTTTTTGGTAATATACACTTTCCCTGCAACAGAGCGTGGGTTATTTATTTATTTATTTTCATTAAACATACATACAATAAAAGAGTTTAACATTTCCTTAAATATTTTTATTCTTTGTCTTGCATATTTAGTATAAGACGCATGTAAATTATAAAAAAATCCGATAATAGAAAAAAGAAACTTTAGTTTATCTATGTATCACCATTAAACTTTATTTAAAATAAGAGCATAACATAGGGTTTAGGAAGAAAAGAACCCGTCGCAGAGTAATTTTGTATTTGGTTTTAATTTCTATAAATTGTTTAATTAAATAATATTAAAACGTCAAATACGGCAACAACCAAAACTAGGAGCATTAATAGGTATTAATGAGCTTTAATGAAAGTCACCTATATCTTTTCCTTATTTTCTACATATAACGCCTATGCATTCGTCATCCTCTTGTTTTCTACTTGTTTGATATCGTATATATCATATCGATCAAGTCAGAAATGGGTGGCATATATTAATATTTGGGGAAAGTGAATATGGGGCTGTCACGCATGTAACCTTACATACGAAACACTCTAAAAATACGTTGTTTTGTATAATTAAACATCAAAACTATGTAGTTTTGATTCATTGACTTAAATTTTGCTATAAAACTTACTTCTCTAAAGAATGTTTCATAAAAAATAACGAAGAATATAATGTATAGAAAATTACTAATGTTGGAGGTTGATATCACGATATATACTTCATAAGTATTAAAAATAATCTTTTTAGAAAGACAATTTACATATTCCGTTGAAGCCATGATTGTTTACTTTCATTCAAATATAAAATTAATATCTAAACTCATGGTGGAAATCAAAAAGTGATTCTTAAGAAATGAAATTAGCATACGGTTGACGTATAGGAAGCGGGCAAATAAATCAATTCAAAGATCATGTGTGATATTTAAATTTATTAGTGGAGTAATTTTAGGAAAATAAGTTCAAAATAAATGAATCAATGTAGGAAACGATGTAGTTTTGGAGTGTTTCGCATGTAAGGCTACATGTGTGACAACCCTATATTCACTTTCCTCTTAATATATTTGTTGTTTATATCTATTTTATACGTGATATATACTTATTTTCCATAACAAAATACTACATATTATTTTTTTATTATTGTTTTGTAATTTGTATTTATTTTACACGCATGATATACTTATTTGTATAACATGATACTGCATAGTAATAATGTTTAGTTGTGAGGATTCAAGCATAAGACAAATATAACACTTGTTATATATAGACTCTAAGGTTAAGGACGAAGAGATTTTTATATCGTGATACAATTTGTATAAATATAGGGGAAAAAACATAATTCGTAAATATAAAACTATTTAGTTAATTTCATCTTTTAAATATTTTAAAATTTTAAAATATATTGTAACATAAATATTAAATTTAAAGATTTTGTTTTGATCCCACATTAATTGAAGAAAGGGATACCATCCCTATTAAATAAACACTTAATTTTGTTTTTTAAAGGTTAGTGGTTAAAATTTATTTAGTAACATCAATTTAATAATAATTCGTCAGTGACAAGATTTGTATCTTTGTTTAGGTTTATGAATTAATGTTGGTTGCTTTGTTCCAAAATTTTTTGGATATGATGTTCGATAAGTATCAGATATATACATAGATTGATAACCTGAAAGTCGTCTCTTTTTTAAAATGAAACAATTCGGTGGGTCAATCCAAACTCTTCAAAGGAATTAAATAGGAAATGGATCAACAAAAAGTTTGATAATTTCGTGTACCAAAAGAATGACGAAACACTTATTTCATATTCTAGGGTTGGGGCCAAAAAAGTGCCTTCGAGCAAGTATACTTTGAAAAACAAAATAGCCGAAATAGAGCCACCTTTCCATTCAAATTTCACAAAAATTCTAATGCATTTCTAATAAAAACTTGGTCAGGGGTTTTAGGGTTTTACCCCTTAGACCACTCCCAAGGGAGCTTCCCATGGACTCGCTTCAAGGGGACATTGTCTCCTTATGCATCCCTAAAAAACAATAGAGTTTCACATACTAAAAATTAGTCTCAAACAAACGTACACTGCTCATTACCTAACTTGTTTGACATATATTATAATTTGCTTTGGTCAAGTAAATATAATTAAATTAAAATATCTAACAAGATAAACTGTGAAAACTTGAGGTGTTTATAAGCCGTTGAAATTGATTTAATGATCTAAACTGAAAGAAATCAATCGGTTCGATATCTACATAACTCGTTTTACGTTCAGTTTTGATGATTTGTTAGTTTTACGGTTTAGTTCATGTAAAAGGCACTACAATTTAAATTTTTTATTTTTTAATTGAAAATTTTATTTTAGTATAAAAGTTATGTATGTGTATCACACACACCTCTTTACGACTAGCTAAACTAGTCTGCAAACACCCTTGTTGCGAATTGAAAAGGCCTTGAGTTTGGAGCTTCAATTTCTTTACGTACATTACAAGTCTTTAGTACTAATAAGATATGAGTTTGGTTAAATCTAACTATACTTGTTATATATACTTCCTCTTATTAGTTTTATTGATTTTATTACTATTTTTTTAATATAAGATAGGCAGATAAGAGTCATTTTTCGTTTCTGAGGTACATCAAGAAAGATCAAAATTCTTGTTTTCTAAACTAGCTTTTGCTCTTTTTTTATATGTAGGTGCTAAGATCGACTTCTTTCACCACCCACCAGCATACACATATAGCTAGGTATTGTCGGTATCAACAAGTACGGGATAATGTAAAGAAAAAATCTTTGTGAGATCGTTAATATTATCCTGAGGATTTCTTTAGAGTATACCAAACTTTAGCTTTCAACAACAACCTAAACTAGACGAGAGGATGCATTCCGCCCGATAAAATGAGTTCTCACCCAATGGAGTCACTTCTTGGTATGGGGCAATGGAATGGACGAAGCAATGGAATGAACAAGAGAATGGAATGAATGAAAGAATGAAATGAATCATTACATTTCATTGTCATGTTTGGTTACCCTTTAAGAATAAATTAATTATTACTTTGTGTTGTTTGTTAGATATAAAAAAACGAATAAATGAAATATAAAATTAGTGGTTATGATGATGATGATTTCCGGCAGCGGTGGTCGGGGGTGTTTCCGGTGGCGGTGGTGGTTTCCGGCAACGGCGGAGGCCGGTGGTGGTTTTCGTAGACGGCGGTGGCCAACAACAGTGGTGGTTGTTGTGGTGGGTGAGTGAGTGGTGTGATGACTAATGATGGAAGAAAAGATGAATTGACGAAAAAGATGGGTGAGTGGATGGAATGAATTTGAGGGAATGGAACCAATTATGTAATGTTTTATTCCATTACATTCACCAACCAAACATGTATTTATTTATTCCATTCCGTCTCTTATTCTTGCATACCAAATGTTTCCTAAGTGCAATACGTTTAGCATAACTCTTAAGGCCGTAAGATAAATGCGTTACCAGTTTAAAAGAAAATAAAAAGACCATTTCCAAACTTCAAAATAAATTCATATAAATACATAATTCCAGATTGCCTTTTCAATTCCGGTTGACAACAATTTGAAACTACAAGAAGACTTTTTCATAAAATCCAAAACCCCAAATTAATTTCCCAACACAATTTTCTTCATTTTGTGAATGAACTACAAACGCCGGTCAAACCAAGGCAAACAAACAGAGTTGTACATCTTGCAGTAAGATTTGTACTTTATAGTTTGAAGACACTTTCATTAAGAAGCCACTTTCCTGTAGCATTCATTGGCCCCAACTTATTAACTGTCTAAATCTTTATATATTCCATCTACAAACTTTTAAACAATACCATCTTATCATTCTTCTTTCAACTTAATCTTCTGATCATTCTTGTTCACCGATTTTCCGGCGATCTTTCGGGCCATTTTCGGGTGAGTTTTCGGCTTTGATGTTCATCTTAATGTGTTATAATCATGGTGTGGATACACTTTATGATTTAATTGAATATTATTTATATTAGTTTGTGAAGAAAGGTTTCTTTTCACCTTTTGAATCTTTCTGTGTTTTATTACCATTTTTTGATTGTACTCTGTTTTATTTTTTCTTCCATCCCATATAACAAACAGAAAAAAATCATCAAAAAAGTTTAGAATTTTATTAAAAATGTTAAATTTTTGTAAGTAAGTTAGGAAAAAGACATGAAAGGGTCGACTATGATTGTGATTTTATAGTTGAAAATGAGGTTTATGATGAAAATAACTAGAAAACACACCGTTTGTGAAAACGATGAATAGATACATATAGTGATGTGTTGTAAAAGAATGAAAATTCATTTTGTTACACATACAGATTATGTATCACGTGAAAAGTTATGGAAAAACATGTTTTATCATCAGTCTCGTTTTGAATGAGAAATCATTGTTATAAAACTATTTGGTAGAATTGTTTGTATTTGTAGGGAAATTATTAGTAATCTGAAGTGGGTAACGTGATAATAAGGTTTATAGTTGAAGTTAACTTATTATTCTTTTCTTGATGTAAACTATTTTAGTATTGGTATTTCTTTCGAAACTATTTTAGTATTGGTATTTCTTTCGCTTTTGAACGTAGATTTCATTGATTTTATGTTTGCTATTTTTACTTAATTTTACTAGTTATCAATTAGCATTATATTAATAGAGTCGTGCACGAGTTCTCACATAAAATAAAAGAAAATTTCAACTTTTCTTTTAATGTCAAAACAAATTTCTTTTTTTCTTTTTCTTTTTTTTTCTTCCAGCTTTTACAAGAAACATAACATAATCACCAACCTGTTAGCACAAAGTTAAAAAGTTTAAATCTTTAACAAAATACCAATAATTTGAAGTGGCTGCTTGATACAAAGTTTTATAACGGATTTAAAGACTTAAGGATATCTTTCTTTATCAAAGAAAATAAACTTCTCAACATTTTTTCTAAGGTAAACTATTTTAATATCTCGTAATTGGTTTAACTGTATCTTGCATTGGTTTTCTATTTTTAGCATAATTTTAATTTTATCTGATCTCAACAGTTGGCAAAAATATTAGCAATCCTCGAATAAAATCATGAATTATCTAGTAATGCATTCTCGTGGTAAAAAGACTATAATCATAAATAATTTAAAAGTAAACATTTATCTTACGACTGTTTCTAGTGGGTTTGAGAAGATCAGTTTTCCTCTTTCTTTCCACCCGTACAAGAAACATAAACAAAACACTAACTTTGTCAACAAATCATTAAAAAGTTACAACCTTTTTACAATCTTAACTTGTGGGTGTTTGGTTAAACTATTTGTAGGGTTAAAAGAACCGTACGGAAGTGGGTCATGGATAAACAGTTTGCAGTAACAGTAGAAAATGGTAAAAAAGGTGTAAATGGTGAACCATCTGTTGGTCCGATTTACCGCAATCTTCTCGCAAAAGATGGGTTCCCACCTCTTGATTCTGATATGAAAACCACTTGGGATGTGTTTAGGTAACTCATGATTCTTGAACTTGTGTTAATTCTTATAAAATAATGATAATATTATCCGATATGATATATGTTACATTATTGGTTATTGGTTGTTATACAGAGGATGGTGTTTTATCCTTGGTATATATGCAGATTTGATCCCCTATTTTTAATGGTTGTGTTGATTTTAAGGGCTATGGTTAATTGGTCACCTAACTGCTTAAATACCAAACAAATAATTAATTCAACTTAAGACAGAGCTATTAGTAGATTATGCGGATGGTTGATGAGTAAACATTACATCTATAATTCAATTATATATATATATATATATATATATAAAGTTTGCCCATTTAAATAGTTTGTTGGTTCAAGTTTAATCATTGTCTTTGGGCCCATAGAATAATTCAACTTAGAGCAGGATGATTAGTAAACAATACATTTATAATTCAACTTTTTAAATGGGTCGGGTCTCAACAGCAGTCTTTTTGTTCTATTGAGACCCGACCCGCCAAAATCCTCTTTTTTGTGTACAGTAGAGTATCGTATAGTCTAGCGATCGATATAGCATAAAATATGGTCTGCGATGATCTTGAATTTGCAGGAATTCGGTTGAAAGATATCCAGACAACAAGATGCTCGGATGGAGGGAGCTAGTTGATGGCAAAGTATGTAACTTTATGATGATTTTGTTCTGATAGATTCTTGAAATGATGACATCATTTTATAAAAATGGTACATTTCTTCTGTTTCATTTGCAGTGGGGGCCATATTTGTGGAAAACTTACAGGACTGTGTATGAGGAAGTTTTGGATACTGCTGCAGCCTTAAGGGCTTCAGGAATTGAACCTGTAAGTATATGTGTTGACCCGTTTACTGGAATTCGTCGGATTTTTGTTATAAAGTTAAGATTTTTCGAAAAAATATGAGTTTGACCCTTAGTTGTTGTTAGTAGAGAAGAGTCAGAAGAGAACTTATTTTGACGCTCGACTGAAAAGTTCTAGTTCTGACACGGCTCATCTTGCAGAATCCTAAATTGTGTAGTAAACTTAACAAAAAAAAATGGTTTTATTTTGAATGTGGTAGGGTTGTAAAGTGGGAATCTATGGATCAAATTGTCCTCAATGGATTGTGGCAATGGAGGTGAGTTTTTTGTTTCGGTTTCCGACCCTTTAGTCGAATGATTTATAAACTCTTATGATGATCGACTACTGAGTAAATTTTTATTTGTTTTGCATTTGATCAGGCCTGCAATGCCCAGAGTTACATTTCTGTGCCTCTATATGATACCCTTGGTAAACCATATTTTTGCTGTATTTCTTTAAGGGTGTTTGGATGTGCGTTTTGAAAATAATTATATGTTATTTAATATCCTGTTGTTTAATCACAAGTTTTAAAAGATACTGTTTAGACGAGTTTATACTGTTTTCAAAACTGAACTTTTAGATTTCAGCATATCAAATAGAAGCATATATTGTTTATCCAACACCGTGTTAATTCACTCTGTTTGATTAGAAAGTTAGTGGATTGTTAATCTTTTACCTAAGCAGGACCCGGGGCAGTCAACTTTATATTGGACCATGCTGAAGTTGATGTTGTTTTTGTCCAAGATAAAAAAGTTAAAGAAGTAAGCATCTTAAATTAGTACCAAAGTTCCAACCATAAAAGTTTCAAACATTTTAGATAATATTGCTTTGATTTTGCAGTTACTGAATCCAGAGTGTATACATACGCAACGATTAAAGCGTGAGTAATCCGAACTTATTAAATTAACAGTTGTAATTGAATATAGCTAAAAATGATTAAACTAAACTTTCTTTTTGTATACGATCGCAGTGATTATTTGCTTTACTTCAATGAAAGAAGAGGAAAAGAACAAGGCAGATGCCATGGGGATAAAATCCTATGCATGGAACGAGTTCCTTCATATGGTTAGTTGTTCATCAGATTAAGTGAAGCTCACCCTTTCGACCCGTTTACTTTTTGGGTTGATTTGGGTTGTGTTTATATCTCAAACGGCTTAATTAGTTAAGCGGGTGTTTGAGGTTGCTTTAACAACCAATCTGCTTATCACGTTTTGTTAAATGTAGATAAGCACTTTCGAGTGCTTGGATAATGAAAAGTGTTTGTGCTAATCTGCATAAGCAGTTTGAGATTGTATACAATCTCCTAAACTGTTTTATTCAAAGAATTTAAATAATAAAAATAATACTATATTGTTAAAACATAATTAACGCATTACTTATTTATAGAAGAAGTATATTAGTTGGACAAGAAAATGTCTGTGAATCAACCTAATCCGCCCTGCGCTGGTACTTTTCAACCCATACTAAAAAATGACCCGTTTCAACCTGAACCCGTTTGGACTGATTACCCAACCTGCCCGAGTCACGCATCTTTCCCCCTCTAAGGTCTAGTATGTTTCTGTTCTTCTAGTTTTATATTTCCTTTTTTTATTATATTCTTTTTGAGTAGGGGAGTAAACATCCATCAGAGCTGCAAACACCTGAACCATATGCAATATGTACGATTATGTACACTAGTGGCACTAGTGGAGATCCGAAAGGTGTTATATTAACTCATGAAAACACTACTGCAAACATACGAGGAGTCGACCTTTTCATGGAGCAATTTGAAGACAAGGTATATATTTGTCCCAACAGTCCTAAAACATTATTATTCTAGTAAAGTCTTTAAAATTTTCTTGTGATAGTGATATTTAAGCTTATGTTTTCTTGTCAAAAATCTTGGATCTGACAGTGAAAATTGTTCTTGTGTTTTCTTCATCAGGTCTTTTGGGGTTTAGAGTTTAGGGTTTAGTAACGTGTGTTTTTGTTTTTTTATTATTGTCCTAATTACTTTATATGTTGTTATTGTAGATGACAGTGGATGATGTTTATCTATCTTTCTTGCCTCTTGCACACATTCTTGACCGCATGATTGAAGAATATTTCATCCGTAAGGGTGCTTCAGTTGGCTTCTTTCACGGGGTAAATCCTTAACTTTGAAAATGCTCATTTAAATAACTTACAAGTTTACCCTTAGGATGGAATAAATCCTCTGCTTTATGCCTGTTTGTATTAGCATATCTCAAACAACCCCTATATATTACTGTCATGAATAGAAAACAAATTGATAAGTTTACCTTAATCTAACGTATATTACATTTTGAAGGATATAAACGCGTTGAGGGATGATATGCTGGAGTTAAAGCCAACATTTTTGGCAGGAGTTCCGAGAGTTTTGGAAAGAATTCATGAAGGTGTAGAACTCGTTATAGTAACACTGCATATTTTCAGCATAACCGTGACAATCTTTACGCAAAATTTTCAAATTTATTTGATATTTATATATTTTTCCTTTCAGGTGTTCTTAAAGGACTAGAAGAAGTTAATCCACGGAGGAGGAAAATATTTAACATTTTATACAATTAGTAATTAAACCACTTCTCTTGGTTATTTCTTTCATTTTGTTAATAAATAAGGATATAACATTATGTCTAAATAATATTTATTTTAATGTTAAAATGCAGCAAACTTAGATGGATGAAAGCTGGTTACAAGCAGAAATATGCATCACCACTTGCAGATCTTCTTGCTTTCAGAAAGGTTAGTTTATTTATGTAGAATTTGTTGTAAAGTTAAATTATAGCATTTATATATCAAATATGATACAGTCATTTAAAAATAATTTCTATGTATCGATAATTAATAAATTTTTATCAAAACAATGAGCAAAAAAGAAACGAAAAGAAAAGTGTTAGCGGCTTAACCCAAATGAAATGGCCCATTTTTAACCGAATGAAAATTTCCTAGCTCAACATAAACCTATTAAGATATACAAATTATGTTTTTAACTAATCTTTATGTGATATAATTTCAAATTTTAGGTTAAGAACAGACTAGGTGGTCGGCTTCGTCTTATCGTATCAGGAGGAGCTCCATTAAGCAGTGAAGTTGAAGAATTCTTGAGAGTTACATCGTGTGCTTTTGTGTTGCAAGGATACGGTAAGTATATCGAGAATATGAAGACAAAAACAAGAGGTGGAAATTCCAAACAGTTTACTGATAATAGGTCAAACCGTCATTCCATCAAACGGTTTATATAAGATATTAACCCAACCCAACCCGTTTGACACGCTAAAGAAATGACCCGTTTTAACCAGAACCCGTTGCACGACTTACCTATGTTATCGGCTCTAGTATAAACCATCAGTTAATTAAAATTCGGTTTACTAAGTTGTGGTGATTATTATTGCAGGGATGACAGAAACATGTGGTTTGGCAACTTTAGGTTTCCCAGACGAAATGTGCATGCTTGGAACCGTTGGATCGCCATTTGTATATACAGATTTCCGTCTAGAAGAAGTCCCAGAAATGGGTTATGACCCGTTATCCGACCCACCACGTGGTGAAATATGTCTTCGGGGGAAAACATCTTTTTCGGGCTACTACAAGAACCCAGAACTCACCAATGAGGTTATCAAAGATGGGTGGTTTCATACAGGTTAATTAACCCTCTTATTTCCCACTATCCTAATGTGAATATAATGTAACCTTTAAGAGGTGGCGTAGTGGTAAGCGTCTGATTCCCTTTAGCAGAGGTCTTAGGTTTAAATCCAGTCTCCATTGACCCGTTAGAAAAAAAGTCAACATACTCAAAGTTACCAATGGTCACTTTGCGCATTATCATTTTTAATCCCTGTGACCCAAAATAGAAAATAAAAAATTAGACCATAGTTAGGTTAACTTTTTTAAGAAATAAACATTCCGATTAACATGCATGTTTGTGCATCATCAGGTGATATTGGCGAAATGCAACCAAACGGGGTACTGGTAATCATCGATAGAAAGAAACATTTGATAAAACTATCACAAGGGGAGTATATTGCACTTGAATATCTGGAGAAAGTTTATGGCATCACCCCTATCGTTGAAGATGTAAATATCGTCACTCGTGCGTTAATATTTCTCTTATTATTGCTTTGTTCGGGTTTCCTTGACTAAAAAACTCAAATAAAAATGTGGCCAGATTTGGGTGTATGGGGATAGCTTCAAGTCATCGTTGGTTGCAGTCGTTGTGCCGAGTAAAGAGCACTGTGAAAAGTGGGGCCATCAAAATGGCTTCAAAGTTTCTTACTCTGAGTTGTGTCAGATGACACAACTTAGAGATTATATTCTTTCTGAGCTTAAATCTACCGCAGAGAGAAATAAGGTATTATTTATTGCTTGTCATACAATTGTTTTAGAAGATTTTAGAAACTTTTTATTCGTATCTAATATGTGTATTTCTTCTTGCTTTTTGGTTCTTGTAGCTAAGAGGTTTTGAGCATATAAAGGGTATAATTGTGGAGCCGCGAACGTTTGAAGACGAGAAGGATCTATTGACTGCAACTTTGAAGAAACGAAGAGATAAACTTGTCAAGCATTACAAGGTAGTTAAAAGTTTCCTTTAACTATATTTTCACTTGGTTTGATGTTTTCTGGTGGTGATAAACCTTTGTATTTTGGTTCAATGCAGGTGGAAATCGACAACCTTTACAAGAATTTGGCTGCAAACAAACGATGAGGATTTGATTCAGACACATGATCATGTTCTTTAGTTTTTGGTGTTGTCCTTTTGTATCGTTGTTTCACTTGAGGTTTATTTTTTGCATATGTGTTCACATGTATGAGGTTTTTGGTTAAATTATATGTAAGTAAGTCGCTTAAAGTAAAAATCAAATAACTAAACAAGTATTGCTCATTTGGCTAGTCTTGTTCCTCGTAATTAAAGCACAATATATTTTGATAGAGTGTGACTTGTCCGCCATCAAAATTACTTGTTACACCAACAATTACATTTTTTTACCATGCAATGGAGTTTATATGTTGTATTTCATGGTGTGTACGGACCATGATTTTTTTATAGATATAAATACAAACAATCATCAAGTGTATAACCAATTTTTTGAGTGAATAAACATGAAAATAACAATAAGCAAAGGTGAGATTGATAAGAGGGAGGTGAGGTCGCAGGAACGGTGCCATGGTGTGTACAGAGGTATTAGTGACACTGTTATCGTATAAAAAAAAAGAAGTTAAGTGGTGGCGGGATGGGAGAAGAGGTGTCGAAGCTAAAACCTATGCATCCAACAAACAAGCTACAAACCAATGATTTGTCTTCGATACATGAACCAAATCTATAACAGAAGAACTCCCAGGCCTAATATTATAACAGTTTTCACATACATGTTTTTATACAATTATGATTATTGTTTACAAGTATAATATAAATAAAATTAGGCATAAAGCCATTTTCTTCCTATTTGACATCTTTTCATGTAGATATTAACCTTGAGTCTCATGAACTTTCAGAATTTTTCTTAAAAGTAAGGTAGGTTTGAATGAGTATATCACAACTGGGGTTGTACGGTGATTTGTTTCATTTATGGGGTTATCGTAGTTGTTATATGCGATTTCTCATGTTAGCTAACAAGAATCCACCAAATTTGACATAAAATAAAAGTCGCACTTGACATGTGCGATCTCTCAAAGCCTTCACATTCAACTTTTAACTTTTGAGACATCACACTTAAAGTGTAATTTCTCATAAAATTCAAACAGCCATAGTCAAAGATCGTCACATCTCATATAGTCTTTGAATATTTGAATATTTGAGACATCACACTTGCTAAGTGTGATTTCTTAATAAAATCCAAAACTCTTTTATTTTCACGTCAATTTTTTATAAAAAATTAACATATATAAAAAAATCTATATATATTGTCTTTTTTTTTACTTTTTTATATATGTATTTTTTTTAAAAAAAAACTGTCATAAAAACAAAAGAGTTTGAGTTTATTGAGAAATCACACTTAACAAGTATGATCTCTCAAGTATCAAAAACTTTGTGAGATGTAACGATACCTGACAATGCCCGTTTGAAATTTTATGAGAATTCACACATGTCTCAAAAGTTAAAAAGTTGAATGTAAAGGATCTAAGAGATCACACATGTCAAGTGTGATTTCTTATTTTATGTTAGGTTCGGTGGATCCTCAGATAACACAAGAAATCGCACATACCAACTGCGATAACCACATAAATGAAACAAATCCCCACGCAACCACAGTTGTGATGTACTCATTCAATCCTACCCTATTTTATAAAAAATATATATATATCAAACTTTCATGTGTTAAGAAAGGTAAACAAAATAATCTCAAAGCCCCCGAAAAAATTATTCTTTTTGAAGCAAGAAAGAAGACTTGCATTTCCTAGGACTGTAGCCAAACATGTCACAAGGTATTAAGGTAACAAACAAAACATGGAAGCGATTTCAAGATTATTCAAAATCCGTACAGAAAGAGCCAACTGATGCTAACTAAGAATACATGATAACTTCATTCAGAACAGTTTGCTGAAATTATACGTGAATAAGATCTATTGAAGGTTTCGTTCTACCTTCTGTTTCTGCTCTCTTCCTTATCTTTTTCCCGCTTCTTGTACAGCTTCTCAAGAACACGCTTTGCTTCACAGTTCGGGAAGTTTTCAAGGTCATAGTAGTGTGGCGCAATATCAACAATCCTGATGATGGCCGAAAACACCAAAATTTTAAATAATTATTTTTAATGAATGGAGTTGTGATATTTCAACTGTTCATCTAAAAATTGGGTTACAATCAACTGTTCATTTAAATAATTAATCTCCTAACAGGTCAAATAGGTATATCTACTATCTTGAACCTCAAAGCCCTGGTATGTTTTCTCAACTTTGTAATGACAGATAAGAAATAAACAGAACAAAGAAAAGCCAATACGTGAATCCTTTTGACCTGTCACCCAACCCGCATGTTTTCTCATCTCAATTATACTATCTTGAACCTCAAAGCCCTGGTATATCTACTTTCAGTTATGTGCCTTC
The DNA here is from genome assembly GCA_018326385.1 of Flaveria bidentis. NCBI lineage: Eukaryota > Viridiplantae > Streptophyta > Magnoliopsida > Asterales > Asteraceae > Flaveria > Flaveria bidentis. The sequence goes on from BJCM01068051.1 coordinate 19,877, forward strand.
TATTTTCCAAAATTTTTAAGAACGGAACATATTCTTGATGAAAATAATAGAGGTAGATAAACCAACCATTCACCACGAACATCTGTAACAGTGCGTATGAAGTTCCTGCTAGTCAACACATATTCATTGTAAATCACCCATTCTGGCTTATGGTCCAAACAATTTGACGGGTGCAAATGAACCACCTGCAAATTAAAATAAGTAATAAGTAAATAGATGTTTTCATTTTCATAAAATTATAACACATGGTACAAAATTTAAGTAGAAAGCAACTAACTTGGTTGTCTTTCACAGTCAAATAATGACCGGTGCGCTCCAAATGAGCAACCTGCATAAAATAGCCTGCTAACATAGCTTTTCTGATGTTGACGTAGTAATCACGGCTGTTAAAATCTGTGCTGCATAGCTTGAGGTTGAAACGAGCCATTATACGGGCTAGTTGCTGCCTCACATTATCTGCAGATTTGAGGGCCCGATGATTCACAAAGTTCTCATAACACCATGATTGATCTTCATCTGAAACCAATGATAGTGAACATTAAATTAGATTTTGTGCTATTAAAAGCTTTAAATAAAAAGATGAGACTAGTACACCAACCTATGTTTACTTCATACACCATTAAAAGATAAAAATAGAATTAACAGTTTAAGCACAAAATGGTCAAAAACCAAACTTTATGTGGTGTACAAATCACCTCCCTTAATTAAAGAGCATATTTGGCAAAGTTAGTTGTAGCTGCAAACTGTAGCATAATGTTTGAAATAGAAGTGCACTGTAAAAAATGTTTGAAGAAATGTGCTGTAAATGTTTGAGAAAGACGCTCAATTAAAAAGTTTCATTAGCAATGTTTTAGAAGACTCTTTTTTTGAAAATCAAATTAGAACTTTGTCATCTAACCAAGACTACGCTTTCAAAGTATTAATTTAAAACAAAAAACTAAAGCTTGTAAAAGCCGTGTACCAAACATACCCAAAGAGAGAAAAATACTTACTGTTCTGTTTGTAGGCATGATATACATTCAAGAGCGTGAGGTGGTCCCCATCAATGTGTCCAAATCGAGCTTTTGCCTCGTCAGCAGCCTTCTGGGCTTCTCGGGGCCGGACAAAGCAATTGGGTACTAAAGAAAAAATTGATTTATGACAGAGGAGGCCACGGTAGGAAGGTCAGTCAATCAGTCAGCAGATTCGAGACCACACCATTTGCTTCATGAGTGAGAATACTGAGAAATTGCAACTATCTGCATCAGCACTTGCTTACAAATTCCATGGTGTGCATGTCACGGCTGACATGGAACCCAGACAAAACAGTTGCTGATGACAACCTAAGACACATTTGGGTGGTGTTTGGATGTGTATTTGAAAATGATCATCTAATTTTTTAGTGTTGGGCAAACATACATTTATTTATGATATTCAATTAATTTTTTAATGGTGAAAACATTGCCTGCAAGTTCAAGCCAATTACACAGGTAAAATGAAACCTTTTAGCTTAAAATGAAATGGGTCGATAATTGTTCAAACTTCAAAGTGTACCTTTATTAAGCATAATTCTTAATATCCTTTTTAATTAAAAATGATTTTCATTGCAAGATTTTGAACCTTGTAATCACATATGACCCCCTAGCTATTTACAAAAAAATTGGAAAGGAGTCAAGCTGACCCATTTTTAACTCACTTCGAGGCCAAATGAGCAAATTTAATATTAGTTGCAACACAGTTCATTACGAAAATATAATAGTAAAATTACTTGAATACCCTTAATTATCTTTATTTCTTTCTAAAACATAAAAAATGTCATATTCTCAAGTCTCAACACCATCAAAAGCGATTATTAATAATTCAAACAACCAAAATACTATCGTTTGCATCATGTTCTATTACATGCTTACCTTGTTTGATTATTTAGAAACACATGATCACTTTCAAAACACACAATCAACCACCAACAGAGCCCCCCCCCCCCCCTTTTTTTTTCCTTTTTTTAGAACCTACACACAGTCTTGTACACGTATCACCATATGCAGAGATTGCCGTCCATGCAAATGAATGAGCAAATATCAACCAATATACAAAAGTAAATGCAGGGTAACACTGTAATTTGTACCTGATAGCATAGCTGAGATTGAAAGGATTTCATTCGAACAGTTAAATTCAGGGCTAACAACAAGCATCTTTCCCATCTGAGGATCTAAGGGGAATTCGCTCATAATCTCACCCAATTTAGTCAAATTTCCTTCATCATCCAAGGCTCCTAGATAATTCAAAACCTCTAGGGCCCGCATCAATGTTTCAGGAGCAGGTGGGTCCATAAAATCAAAATGAACAAGGTCATCAATACCAAGTTTCTTCAAAGTAAGAACCGTATTTGCTAAATTAGACCGAAGAATCTCAGGATACGTCTGTGGCTGAAGATCATTATTAAAACTTTTCTCAGTGTATAATCTAAAACATTTCCCCGGCTGTGTTCTCCCAGCACGACCTGATCTCTGGTGGGCACTCGCCTTTGATATTGGAGACACTAACAACGACTCGACTCGAACACGTGGGTTATAAACTTTCTGCTTTGCAAAACCTGGGTCGATAACATACACTATCCCGTCAATGGTTAAAGACGTTTCAGCAATGTTTGTTGAAGTCACAATCTTCCTCCCAGCAGGCCCACCTTCGATTAATGGAGCTGGAGCAGGCTCAAATATCTTCTGCTGCATAGCTGGTGGGAGGGTTGAATAAAGTGGGACCACTTTCACAGGCCCAACCTGGTCTCCTAAATTACCAATTTCTTTTGTTATTTTTCGACAGGCATCTTCAATTTCTTCTTCACCAGTAAGAAAAACAAGAATATCGCCAGGTGGCTCACACATATGAATTTGTACAACGGTACGAATTGCTGCTTCAAGATAGTCACGTTCGGGCTCTTGGGTGTAAAAAATTTCCACAGGGTGAAGTCGCCCTGGGACTTTCATTAATGGTGCACCGTAGAAATAACCCTGAAATTTTTCAGCTTCAAGAGTAGCACTCATAACAACTAGCTTAAGATCAGGCCTGTTTTTCAGCACTTCTTTTAAGAGCCCAAATAAAACATCAGTAGCCAAAGTTCTCTCGTGGGCTTCATCAAGAATTATCACTTTATATCTTTCTAAAAGTGGGTCAGTCATGGCTTCTCTTAAAAGCATACCATCTGTCAAGTATCTATCAAATCAAAAAATACACGTCGGTGAAATAATAGAATTTAGTGGGGAAATGGCTAGCTCTGGTCAAAATGATAACGAAACACACTTTGTCAAAAAAAACAAGTTTGCTTTTTTGTTTTAAAATGTCTAGTTAATGAAGATCCCAGGGTCTGTGTTTGAGAGAGAATTCTATGAAATTCTAGAGATGCATTACATTCAAATGAATGTTTACATGGGTATTTATACCCTTACGTTTCTTGGGGTGCAAGTAACATAACTACCCCTTAACTAACTTACTTATACTATACAATAATAATACATAATAATAATAACACTTATAATAACAAGAACTATGGTCTAACATTCTCCCTCCTAATTCTTGATTCCTTCTGCTAGGTCTTTAACTCCAATAAGGCTTCTCATTTCCATAAACTTGATCCTTGGTAAAGCTTTAGTAAGTATGTCGGCTCTTTGCATTTCTCCACTTACGTGCTCCACTTGAATCTGCTCATTCTCTATACATTCTCTGATAAAATGATATCTTGTGTTGATATGCTTTGATCTTCCATGAAATACTAGATTCTTCATGAGTAGTATAGCTGACTTGTTATCAACTCTTAGTGTTATCTTCTTTGGTTCTTCTCCTGTAAGTTCACTTAGTAGTCCTTGTAACCATAATGCTTGACATGCTGCTGATGTAGCTGCCATAAATTCTGATTCACACGATGATAGTGCTACTGTATTCTGCTTGTGACTTGACCATGTAATAGGTGCTTCATTGTAGTAAAATATAGTTCCTGCTGTTCCTTTTCCATCATTTGCATCTACACCATAACTGCTATCGCTAAATCCAATGATTTCTTTGTTTTTTTCGTTGGTGTATTCTATTCTATAATTTAACGTTCCTTTGATATCTCTTATCAAATGCTTTACTGCTTGCATGTGAATTTCTTTTGGTTTCTCCATGTATCTACTTACGTATCCAACTGTGTAAGTTATATCAGGTCTTGTATGCGTGAGGTATCTTAAACATCCAATTAGCTTTCTATATTCTGTTACATTGACTAAATCACTTTTGTCTTCTCTTGTCAACTTTAAACCCGCTTCCATTGCATACTTTGTTGGGTTACAATCTTCTAATCTTGCTTCTTTAAGGATTTTCTTTGCATAGGCTGATTGCTTTAACTTTATTTTTCTTGATTGATGTACTTCAATTCCTAAATAGTATGCAAGTGGCCCTAGGTCACTCATTTCAAACTTACCTTCCATTTCTTTCTTGAAACTTGCTATGTCTTTCATTGAACTTCCTGTCACTATGATGTCATTAACATAAACACCAATTATTATAGTAGTGTTTTTAAGAGTTCACTTGTAAACTGCTTGCTCTTGAGGACATCTTTTAAATCCAATTTCCTTTAACGTGTTATCTAGTCTAAGATTCCATGCTC
>BJCM01068054.1:0-10009 GCA_018326385.1 Flaveria bidentis
TATATATATCTAACATTCCACTTATAAGTCTTAAATATTTGAGATCTTTTAAGCTTTTAACTAAAATATTCTTTAATTATATTGTTACAAGCCACCACGGCAAGTTAATTCTAAAAGATTTTACATATCGAATGTGACACATTGAAGGGAAATAATATTAAATTGAAACTACTTTGTCAAGTTGTTGTTAAATTGAAAAAAAATAAATCGATCGAACCCAATTTAAGTATAATTAAATATGCATTTAGAGTATTAATTAATCATCTTTTCATTGTCGTTGAACGATAAAACAATATGGCATGATTCCTACCAAATATTTGCACATTGTTCCTTTGAATAAAAATAGTTAAATATCATTTTGGAAATTTTTGTTGACACTATCTAATTACCTAAATAACTTAAAAGTTTGTTTCGATTAAGATATCAGATAATCAAGAGTGATTTTAGAGAGAGAAACTATGAAATATTGAAATCAACAAGATACTAGTGAGAGAATCTTGAAATTCTTCTTCAATCTGATTTCAAAGTGGTTTGGTATGGGTTTAAGGGCCTTAAATCCATATTTTTCGGGTTTTTGAAACAATTAAATGGGTTTTCAAGATCAAAGAAACAACAATTTTCTGATTTATAATCTTTTTGTTCAAGAAACTCTCTGATTTTGATGGGTTATCTGCGTTTTTAAATCCTATTTTTCAGGGTTTTTGTTACAGTTTATAGGGTTTTCAAGATCAAAACCAATAAATTTGTGATTTTTATCATTTGTTCAAGAATCTTGGTGATATTGTTGGGTACTCAAATTCATCACTAATTCACTATGAAGCTTATGTATGATTTAATTATTTTTAATTTTCACACGATCTTATGTGCAATTTTGCAGAAACATTAGTTATGGAGGATGGGATGATCACAGGGGTAAATGAATTAGCGACGCCTTCATATTTGGTCGCTGCTTTAGCAGTCAATGGAGGTAGAAAAACAAAACATGTTGTTAAATGGGCATTGGATAAATTTGTTCCTGAGGGTATACTTTTGTTCAAATTGTTCTTCATTCTACCTAAAATCACCAGAATTCCGACACCAAGTGAGTTGACCTTCAAAGGTTCGTTAATGTTTCATATGAAATTGAATTCTGTATCAGATGGTACATTGATCATCTTTCTTGCAGTGGGTTCTGTTCCGATTTCTCAAGTGCGAGAGGACGTGGCGATCGCGTACAAGAAGGAGGTTGAATGGCAGACATATGAACAACTGCTTCCTTTCAAGAACATGTGTGCCATGAGAAAGGTTTATGCTTGTGTATTTTCTTGATTATATCAGTCGAATTGAGTAAAATTGATTAATTGATATCAGGGCTGTTTGGCAACTTTGTACTGCATCATTATTAGACTTGAGTGAATAAGGGGTAACCTCCAAATCATTTAGCATGTTTCTGAAACTTACCCATTAGGAGGCTTCATGAACCATTAGGTGTTGACTTTTAAATGAACCAAACACATTCTACCTCCGACCGATTCAGCTCCTTAATAGCCTTAAAATTAAGAGGCTACCAAACAGCCCCATAGTATGCATAGTAGTAGAAGGCGCTAGGTGTACTCTAGGCGCTAGGTGCACTCTAGGCGCAAAGCTCATCATTTTAAGCAAGGCACGTATATAAACATGGCATATTTAGATTTTAGATATGTTTTAGGATGTTCTAGACCATTTTCAGATGTTTCAGACTATTTTTAGATGTTTTAGATAAGTTTTGGCAGGACCTTGGCTTAAACATGTGCCTGTGAGCCTTTATGGACGCAAGACGCCTTTGCTTCATTGGGTTGCATCTGGCCGCCTAGGTGTGTATCTTGCTTGCCTTTGACTACTATGATACAACGGTGTTTTTTTTTTGTTATTGAGTGCAGGTGGAGGTAGAAATTGTGCAAATTGAATCAGATGATGTTGTAGATGCAATAAAGAATGAAATTTTGAAGAACAATATCAGTAAACTTGTGATTGGAGCTTCATCGAAAGGCATGTTCTCGAGGTACAAATTTTTTTCTAGTTGTTGTATTTCCTTCATATGTGTATCTGTTTATGTTACAGATGTTTCTTGGTGTTTTAGGGGGCAAAATTTGTCATCAAGAATCTCTGAAAGCATTCCGAGCTTTTGTACAGTTTATGTTGTTTCAAAAGGGAAGTTGTCATCCCTCAGGGCTTCTGATTCTGAAACCATTGGATCTACTAAAGATGACAGCAATAGTAGTGATTCAGGTTCTTTCACCAATTCTTCAAGCCTTTACCCAAGCTCCCAAACAGGTGACATGTGACTTTTTAGTTTCAAGAGACTAATTTTCTACTTCCAGATTACAAATGATTTCATTAACTGAATTCAGAAAAATTCGTGACCCATTAAAGATTGATACAAGTACGATAAACTGAAAAATATATGTTGTTAGATATGAACCAAACTCCATATCAATTTTGCTTTCAAGATTTACAGGTTTGATGTCAAAAGTCAATGTAAACGTTGGTGTTGATAGTGTTATTTCTATGTATGACAGAGTGGACAGACCAAGGCTCTGCTACTTCTTACTCCCAATCCTTTTCAAATTCACTACCAATGCAACGTTTTGAAGCACTTTCATCCATAAACCGTACCCTTGTCCAAAAAACCTCTTCAGAAGGCTTGGGAAACAAGTTTCTTAATAGTTGTGAGGGAGATGATGCAACGGTTTCTAATGCCAGTAATCCTGATTATGCTCTGGCAAACAACATAGTTTCGAGCGATAGAAGCTTCTTGACCGAATACCATTCTTGGTCATCTGATCAAGATTCCATATCAGATGCACCTTCAGAGATTGCGTCAGAAATTAAGGCATCTTTCTTTTTATTTTTAGTTTCTAAATGTGTTTTCATGTTCTTGTAATCTTTATGATTTCGAGAATTCGCTTTGCAGGATAATAGTATTAACTTTGAGCTGGAAAAACTGAGAGTTGAACTCAGGCACATTCACGGGATGTATGCAATTGCACAAAGTGAGACGCTTGATGCATCTAGAAGGGTAACTTTCCACTTTCTTTTTCCTCGTGATTTTTGAAGTCAAACCTTGAATTCAAACTAAATACTTTATAAGTGCTTATCTGCAAAGCTTATCCCAAATTCAAGTTAATTTGAATTCTTAGTATAAGGTGCATTTGGTTATCATTAAATTCTCCAAATAGCTTACAAACTGCATCAGTTTTTGAAAATCAGATCTAGCATGTTTGACTAAGAAAGTCAAGTAAATCTAAACCTAAAACACACTGCTTTTTGTCAGCTAAGTGAAGTTCAAAAACTACAACAAGAGGAATCAATAAAACTCGAAGCCTTAAAAGTTAAAGAAGAGGAAGCTAAATTATTAGCTGAACAAGAGAAGAAGCAACGCGAGGATGCTAAAAGACTAGCTGAATATGCAAAAGATTGTCTCAGAAGAGAAGCTGCTCTAAGAAAAGAAGTAGAAGACGTGGCGTTACAAGATTCCCGAGAAAAACAGAAGCTTCAAAAAGCCATTACCGGAACTTCCTTGCGTTACCAGGAGTTCACATGGGAAGAAATCGAGGCTGCTTGTTCTTCATTTTCTGAAGATCTTAAAATTGGAACAGGAGGCAATGGAACAGTGTATAAATCAAGCTTCCATCATATGGTTGCTGCTGTCAAAGTTCTTCATTCTCAAGAAGCTCATAGAACCAAACAATTTCAGCAAGAGGTATGAATCGAATATCTTGCAGAATTTTTTTTTTTTGGATTTCTTCATTTTTAAATCGTGTGATTTATTTTGCAGCTTGAAGTATTGAGCAGAATCCGGCATCCCCATCTGCTGATTCTAATCGGTGCATGTGTGGGCCATGGCTGTTTGGTTTATGAGTACATGGAAAACGGGAGTTTGGAGGAGCGATTATTTTGCAAAAATGACACACCACCGATCCCGTGGTTCGACCGGTTCCGTATCACGTGGGAAGTAGCATCAGCCTTGATTTTCCTTCATAATGCAAAACCGAAATCAATTGTTCATCGTGACCTTAAGCCTGCAAATATATTGCTAGATCAAAACCTCGTGAGCAAGATAGGGGACGTTGGTCTCTCAACAATGCTGCAATCAGACTTTTCATCTACATCAACCGTTTACAAAGACACGAGTCCAGCGGGAACCCTTTGTTACATCGATCCAGAGTATCAACGAACAGGATTAGTTTCTCCAAAATCTGATGTTTACGCTCTTGGTATGGTCATCTTGCAGTTGCTGACTGCAAGACCAGCTATTGCAGTGACCCATGTGGTGGAAACTGCTCTTGAAAATGATGAATTAGCCAGTGTGTTGGATCCAGATGCAGGCGAATGGCCGATTGATGAAACTAAGGAGTTGGCAATCTTGGGGTTGAGCTGTGCAGAGCTTAGAAGAAAAGACAGACCAGATTTGAAAAACGGTGTTCTTCCTGTATTGGAACGACTGAAAGCAGTTGCTGAGGAAGCTCAAAGATCCACATCCATGAACCGACCCACGCCTCCTAATCACTTCATATGCCCAATACTCAAGGTATGAATGTATGATCATCACATCATCAGTCAGTAACCGATGAAACTCTAAGAACATGCAAGAATTTAAAAGATCATATTTTTAGTTCAGTTTTGTCAAATATCACCAGTTATTAGTTTTATAACATTTGTTTTAACTGATAATATAATGATGCTTGCTGCAGGATGTTATGGTTGATCCGTGTGTTGCTGCTGATGGCTACACTTATGATCGCAGGGCGATAGAGCAATGGTTTGAGGAAAATGATAGCTCCCCGATGACTAACTTACCATTGGCGAATAGAAGCTTAACGCCTAATTACACGCTTCTTTCTGCTATTATGGAGTGGAAATCAGCAACATAAGCACTCGCGTAAGAATTTTGGGATGCAGACTGATTTTTTAGGATTGGTTTGTGTACATATGTTTGATTTATCTAATATATAATACATGGATTGTCATTAACTTTGAGTATGAAAATTCGTACAAGTGTACATGTTGACACAAGAATGTTCGCGCCAACGTGTGCAAAGGAAAACTAGAACTACTTTCTTCTAATGTAGGAAGGAGAGCGTGTTTACATACATTTTCCTTGACATCACTTCCGTCATCTATGAGATGAACATATTGTACATTTAGTTAAAGTGTTACCACTCAGATGTCTAACCAGAACAACATACTAATGAATAACTGCTTGAATTTGCAATTAAACATGCTCACATATTCGATTTCATCATCATTTAGGAAACATAAAAACAATACTTATGCATAACATCATACACCTATATCTTGATTACTTTATTCAAGAGACGGAAATATGCAATCCTCCATGATCTGCTGACAATTAATGAAGCCACAATGATCCAAAATCCAATAACAAATCCAAGCACTATGCTAATAATCAATCCCCAATCTGCTTCATGTGGTCTGTCGTCTTCTTTTTGGTCTCCTATCGTATCATGAGGAAGTACTTCAACTGACGCACAACCATTAGCTAGCGGCGCTCCACAAAGTTTGTTTCCAAAGAAGCTAGACTCACCGAAGCTCTGAAATTGAGTACTCATTGGAACTCTTCCTATCAAACTGTTGTATGACACATTAAAGCTACTCAAGAAATTCAACATTGACAAGCTTATGGGAAGTTCTCCGGAAAGCTTGTTTACTGATAAATCAAAAGATTCAAGTGCTCTAATGTCTCCTATTTTATCTGGGATATTTCCTGTCAATTGATTTCTTGATAAATTTAATGACTTTAACTCTTTGAGGGTCGTAAGCTCACTAGGAATGTTCCCTGAAAAATTGTTGCTCGAAAGGTCTAATAGCATAACTAGCCCTAAAAAAGCTCTATAGGTGTCTTCTCGTCCCTTTATGACCAATTAATCACCAACAATAGATGACACATTCCCAAAAGAGATAGAAATATGAACCTTTGAGTTAGTTTCTAAACAGGAAAGGACACTAAAGTTATTAAAACATCTTGGAATATTTCCAGACAGGTTATTATGAGCGAGATCCAAGATTTGGACGTCTGAAAGATAACAAAGTTGGCGCGGAATATTTCCGTAAAAATTGTTGGATCTAAGGTTAATAATTTTCAACAAACTGAGTTTTATTCCGATCCACGCTGGAATGTATCCCACAAGATTATTCCTTCCAATTTAAAGGATCTTTAAGTATGACAAATTCATTAGCGAAGAAGGTAATCTTCCTGAGATCTTGTTCCCACGCAAGTTCAATAAGTGTAACGAAGATATAGAACCTAACGTTCTTGGAATCTCGCCAGACAAATTATTATTATGTAAGTCTAAGAATACCAAGCTCGACCACTTCTCCCAACACTCAGGAATGGCACCCGATAAACGATTATTTTGCAAATTAAAAACCGTGGCCTTGTTCACACCACCAGAACACACCAAAGTATGTAATGACCCCATAAAGAAATTATCCGACAGGTCTAAAATTACTAGAGATGAACCATTTGAGAAAGAAGGTAACTCACCTGAAAAGTTATTCGAACTTAAGTCGAGTACCTCAAGGGTTACAGGGATACCCAAGACTTCTCATTGGATATGATTTTGTGGCAATGAAAGTACTACAAGACGAGGCATAATTAGACTAATGTTTACGTGTAGTTCATCAGTGAGTTTATTGTTATCGAGAAATACTTGTTCTAAAGATGAACAGTTATAAAGAGAAGGCGGGATGTTCCCAACAAGATTGTTACCCACCATTGCAAGTCTTTTCAGGTTTCTCAGCCGTTGGAATACGTCAGGAATGCTTCCACCTAGTTGACAATCGGCGAGAGAAAGAGTATCGAGTGATGTAAGATTCCCGATGAATGATGGAATGCCTCCTTCTAAAGTGTTACCGTGAAGGATGAGTAAGTTTAGCATGGACAATGAACCAATCCCATCTGGGATCTCGCCGACAAGATTATTGTAACCCAAGTGACGGACTTGGAGGTTAGAGCAATTCATTATGGCGGTCGGAATGTTTCCAGTGAAAGAGTTGTTATAAAGACGTAGTACTTGTAGTCTAAAAAGACGCCCGAGTTCAGGGGGAATATCACCCGAAAATGAGTTGTTATGAAGACGGATGCTCTTAAGAAAGCTTAGATTTCCGATGAAAGGAGACAACGTACCGATTAGGCCTCGGGATGAAAGGTCCAAGTGGGTGACTCTTTGGTGGTGATTGGCGCAAGTAACGCCTTGCCATTGGCAGAAATTAGTTGTGGAATGGTTCCATGAAGTCATGACACCTTGTGGGTCATATTTGATCATGGATTTGATGGCGAGCAATGTGAGATGATCATCGGTGGTGCGGTTCTGTGGTGTCGTGGTGTGGGTGAGTGTGGAAAACGCGACAAAGTGCATCAAAACCGCACAGCTAAACGATCGCGAAAGAATGAACCATTTGACACACATTTTTTGTTGTGAATAATGTGCAATATTTCTAATCTTTTGGGACTACATATAATAACATAACCTGAATGTCAACGTGACCAAGTAAAACTTTGAACTTTATGTTTAATAGGCTGGCTGATTGTAACATGAGTGGCTAATTTTGACTTCCGTGATTGCATTCTCGTTTCCCACCATTACAGATTGTGTACAATTATTTAGTGGATTAAACTTATAAACTTTTATAATTTTTATTAGAGTCACAGCCTCACGGGTCATCCATACTGATATATGTTATCAAATGGTTACTTGGGTTGGTAACAAGTGATAAGAGCATCAATAAATATTTTTTAGAGATGATTATGGTTTTAATTATGATATAAGATGGTTTAAGAATTAATGTAGTTTAATAGTAAAGTAGATAGACGTAAAAGTCGACAATTCTAAATTGAAATAATATAACAATTAAAGGAGTCAATTATTTGCTTGGCTAAGGGGTTGACTCGCTCTTATCCATATGATGCAAGCAATAGACGCTTGACAACCACTAGAGTCACATGATTATTGAGATGAATCAAAAAGAATTTATTTTTTTACTCCAAAGAGAATTTATCTGTTACCACTGGCCTACAATCCAAGCGGCAATCAAACAAAAAGATGAGTTAAACTTATCGGTGATTGGTCACTTTTATGTGTTTCTCATTTCGAGTTGCGATATAAGTTATATTCTTCTAATTTTACACTAAAATACAAAAGTGATTCATTTGAATTCACATTTTCAAGAGATGTACATTAAAACTTAGAGAAGAGGCATGTGTTTAGCCTCTACAGTCTACATAACTCAAAATTTGAAATTATCAAAACTAAGATGATAATAATAATACCTCAAAATTTTGATAAAAAAATATTATTATCACATATCCATTAATAATAATAACATAAAAGTTGACCTCATCCATTAACTCCACCAGTGGACACCTGCAACTATAAAGTTAATAAGATAACAAAATATATTCAAACATAATGGCCAATTTGAAAATAAGGATGAATCGATGATATAACACCTGCCCTCAAAGATGGGGGATTGAAAGAATAATAATTGGATTTAATCTACACTTGCAGCCACAACATATACATTTTGCAGCAACAAAGTCTATTCTTTAAAAGAAGACAGGAAATTTAACCATATACTCAATTAATCACCTATTTACAAGTGAAAGTTAAAACAACCATCTTTCTTCATGCTTAAACCTCGCTCTTACAACTTAAAATAGGTCATCAGCTTTTCTAAAGGTCGTATACTTGTATATGTCATCTTGAGTGATTTTTCATAATAATCATAATAATCTAGATAGTAAATATTTCACATCAAAGATTAAGAATAGTTTATCAAACATAAGATGTATGAAACTCGAGGTCGATGACGGCCAATCAAAGTTCCAAGTAATAAGTTACCATCATCATTGTCATCAAGTTCTAGAAAGAGTTTATCATGTTAATTAGACAACACAAGAATAAGTCAATTAAATGGATAATTATTTCTTAGATATTTGCTAGTCTAATGTCAATTTATACGATAATAGTTAATGGGTGTTATGTATTCAATCCTTGTTATATACGGTATGGATCCAAACATGTAAGCGTTTTATTAATATTACACATTTTTTGTGAAATATATTTTCTATTCAAATTGACAAATTTCATTTGAACCAATGCATATCTTCCTCCAATTTAGGTTTTCATAATTTCATATGCATATCAACAAATGTTCACTCGATAGGTTACACAGTAGGCCAAATAAGGTTAAGAATGTGATAATTTTGTAAAAAGTAAAGCTCGTTTTGCTCGTTAGGGTTTGACAAAAATAATCATTTTCCTCCAAAAAATTATAAACATCAATTTACCTTCAAACGTATTTAATTTGTTTTAGTTTTAATCTAAAAGTTTATTATTGTTTCAACTTCATTCAATATAATGAAACTTTAAATTAAAACTGAAAATTCTTATGAAAATTTTGAAGATAAGTTAATGTATAAGTTGATGTTTATAATCTTTTGTAGAAAAATTGTTACTTTTATTAAACTCTATGTAGCAAAATTGAAATTAACTATTTTGTAAATAACTATAAAGAATAGAGCTAATATCTACAATGGTAAGATTACTTTGTTAACTTTCACGTGACTAAACTATATTTTTACCATCTAACACACAATCTTTACACTACACATACTTTATTTCTAAAAACATTTAAGTTTAGATGTATAACATTTTACCACGTTTAAGTTTAGGTGTATAACATTTTACCACGAGAATATTAACTTTATACAATTTTGAAACAACGAAGAATAGTGAACTTTTAGCTTATTTTGTTTTGGCCACCATTGTTCTTGGGTCTCTTATGTTTGTCATCTCCCTCTCTTTTCTTGTATTATCATTGGTGGTTGTTTACTTTAAAGTGGTCAACCTATGTAGAGTGAGAAAATGTGAGAACGACGAGGGGAAGCCTGATTGCAATATGCCAATCCAGTTTTGACGATTTATGTTGGTCGTCCTCTGCGTTTGATTTTGATTTCTCTTTGGGG
>BJCM01068055.1:0-10077 GCA_018326385.1 Flaveria bidentis
TATGTGATCCAATTGACAAATTGTGTAAAACCCTAGCTAGCTAACTAATCGGAATTCTGGAGAGATCACTTTTTCTCACATTTGTTCACAACTCATTTTCATTAGAGTTTTCTAGTTAAGTAGTTTTTTAACAAACCATTCAAAAATCAGATTTACTTTTTGCACGTAGCTAATTAATCATCTTTAAATTGACTAAACACTTTCCACATACTCTTCGTGGATCGATACCCGACTTACCCTTACTAGTTAAAGGTAATAAGGTTTATTTTTGATCATCCCTTCGACAGTGATCATGAAACAAATACAACTTTCATCTCAATTTTTGCATCCACACCCTTTTCAACTTAGCTTTTAAATATTACAAGATTTAGAGTTCATAACGTTTAGAGTTGTCAAGTCCTAAAAGCACGTCATATCAAAAGCTATTAAGGCAAAAGCTTAACAGAAAACAATTATACGTATAGGATCAAGCAAAAGTTATAAACACATCAACTATCACCATCCCATATACGACTATTGGGCAGACTTAGAAACATTTGTTAGCGGTGTTATCATGTTATGTATTTGAATGTCTGAGAATTCATTACTAGGTTGAGGCGGATCACACAAATTCCACTAATAATGTATAGTTTATGATCAAGATATACATACAATGGCAATCACATAAGCAAGATCTTGATTGACTCGTCTAAAAACATCAAACAACTTTAAAACTGCAATTATTGGATACTTGTTATTCAATCATATAATACTTATTATCGTATGTTTATTAACACATGCTTATTCATTAGGCATTAACATCTACTTTCGAATTTGAATAAGCCTATGGTCAATTGCTTTGATCTCTCTTTCTTTTGAATCGTAACCTACTATTAGTACTCCCCGGACCAAGATCGAGTATCGTAAGTGACAACTAGTGATAGTCAACTTTTCTATAAACTTTTGTCAACGGTTTCATATGACATTGGTAACGAGACACACGACTCAAGTTTGTCCCATCTAATGTCATATCTTTACCTACACCAACTAGTTAAACATGTTCCATTTTTGTACAATTAAAAGAGAAATATTTGGTCAGTTGAAACATGCAGGCGTTAGCATGTCAAAGGCAGCATGCTTAGTTTGAATGATATATCACATTATAAACTAGTATTATATATTAACTTTGGTTCAAACCGCACCAAGGCTACCACTTTTGACTGACATTTAGACTTTAACCCCAGTCATGCCAAATTGTAAAGGAATAGTAGCAAGAATAATCAATACAACAAATGATGAAAAAACCAAAACAAGTTCATGTAGATGAACATATATGACCAATTTTTGTATAGTTGTATATGATTACAAGTTAAATTACAAGAAAAGAACTCACAATTACGAGTTCTTTGTGTAAACTACTTTATATTAAACTAGGTATAAAAGAAAGAAGAAAGAAAGCCTGAAAGTGTATAATTTTTCGCACTACTAAACAAATAAATATCACTGACAGAATATTACAGATGGATTTCCATGTATAAGCCTTTATACATGTATTCCTGATAGAATGGATCATCAGTGATACTCGTTCGCTTTGTAGTTTCATGGACAAATAATTGTTTGATCCCGAGGAAGAACAAACTGGCTTTGTTTATCAGGTACAAACATATTATGGCAAAGAGATGGACCAGCAGGTGGCACAGGCCCTCTTGGTAATTCATTCCACAATCTATCCTTACCTAAAACCGCTAGATCTTCCTTCGGCACTCTTATTGCATTCATTCTGGTCGCTAACAACATGATCATCGCGGTCACTAAAACGAGGAAAAATGTGTGACGCCTTAATCCCATTGCCAACACTTTGCTTCTTTGATCTCCAACAGGTGATGGGTGTGTGATGATATGAGTTAGTGTTTAATTGTGTGGTTGTTTGTCTATATATAGAGATGGTTAATTTTCAGTATGTCAGGGTTGTTTGATTTGAACGCCGTGAGTATCTACCTGTTGAAAATATAGATTCAATGGATGTGATGGTTTAATTTAGTGCTCATTTGACTTGACTTTGAAATAAAAGTTAAAATATGGTGTGTTGAATTTGATGATAATTGACAGGAGGCTTGACATAAGATGAAATTATAAACCACCACATAATACGTAAACCTAAAGTAAGTAAAATATGTTAGTTATGCTCTAGTAAATGTTTAGATAAACTTAAAACAATGAACTTTGTTATCATATGTTAAAAGTGCCCTAATTATAAAATGGGTTTTTCTTATTAGGATTTTAATATTAAACCCATTAAGTTCGGTCAAAGTAATGTATAGATCCTGTAAGCTTAAATGAAATGGAACATTTAGTCAAACTACTCGTCTAAAGATGAAAATAGCTACCATTCTCGACTTCAATAAAAATAAAGAATAAATCGAAAATTTTAAATATGAAACAAATTATTAACATTTTATGATGATCATTTTTTTAGATGTGTACCATAAATTTAATCAAAATACTTGTCTAATGATGAAACCTATAATTTCACATATACATTAATGTTTCATGTAATTTTATCTGAAATATTACAGAATTTTTTATATTAAATAGGTTTACCGCGACGTGTCATATGTCTTAACTAAAAATACAGTAACCCTACGTATTGGTTGGCCAAAGACCGAAAATGAGCACCGTCTTCTACACCAAGCACCCCATCGGGATGACGTGTTGCTTAGGTCCGGCACAAGACTTTTGATAACTCCAAATGAACTTTAAAATTAAGGCCCTCAAGTCTTACTTTTAAACCTTTATTTATTTACTTTATTCATAAACTTTTGATTTCAAATTGACATGATATTATTAAATATCAAATATAGATAAAAATCAATACAAACAACTAAATAAAGAAGTGACATTAAAAAGCAAAATTAGTCATATCATTGAAGCACAATTGGCAAACCTGTAGAGCTAGAAATTAAGAAATCGTTCACTGCTTCTTCTGTACGACTATAAATTTCTTTGCATCATGCCATACAATGTACAATTCATCTTATAAGTGAAATATACAGTAAGTCCACAACAAACATTTAATATCTTCACTATGTGAATCATGAATGAAATTAAGCAAATAGGGTCTTAAGGCAAGATTCTGACTTGAATTTAATCGGCAATCGATAATCAGAGATCGAGGATGATAAAATATTACTGTAGTCTAGTAAGATTTTACATCTTAATTACGAATTTTGATCCTAATTACGTTATTTACTCTTTATCATGGATGATAAAATATTACTGTAGTCTAGTAAGATTTTACATCTTTTTTTTGGACTACCGGATAGAAATTGTAGCATTTTCCCATTTGAAAAGTTTTCCGTCCTAACTTATAATTTTGTCCTTCCGAAAGCTAGACAAAAGTGAAACACAAAGTACGTGTACAAACACAGGGTTCAAGAGAAACGTATAATATTACTAGATTTATTAACCCATTTATTAAGTGGATAAATAAAATAAAAATTTATTAATTATAATATGATATATTTATAAAACCAGCATATCAACTTTTGCTATTAAACCTTTTGAAATAAAAATTAAAATTTTGTTTCAAAACAAACCGTTCTAAACATGTTATTTTTTAGTTTTCCTTATTATAATAACAATTTTTAATTATTTTTTATTTATAAAAATTTTACTTTATAAAAGCACTATTTTAGATATTTTAAAAAATTTTGATGTTTTAAAAAACTAATTCATCAAAATTTGTTTCTTTAGAAATAGCATTAATAAAAACTATCTAATATATTTATAAAACTATTTTAGATATAAAAAGAATTAAATAATATTTTTAGTAATTAATGTAAATATTCAATAGGAGAGAAGCTGAAAAATTATGATGAGAAAAGATGTGTTGTTGTCATGTGTCTCTTTTAGTTATCATTTTATTATAGTAGAAATGTAATATTTCTTAACATATATTTTCAATAAAATATTCATAAAATAGATTCAAAATAAAACAAAAAAAAATAATTAAAATTCACTTAATTCCGCTTATAGAGTCATAGAACTAACTATTAACAAAAGGGTAAAACTGTTACAAGGATGTACATTGTGCCCGTACGAAAATGAAGAAACGATGTGAAAATAGAAAATAGAAGAGTTGAAGTCTGTTGAAAGTATGGTAAATAATTACAAGTATTTAAATTTCAGTTTATGTCACTTTAGGATAATAGGATTTTGTTTTCTACGGTTTTGCACAAGCTTTTCAAATTTTCAGTGAGCATCATTTTCGAATAACAGAACCTGATTGCTAAGTAAAACGTTGGGTCTATAATAGTTCTGGAACAATAGAACTAATGATCTTTAAGTCAAGTAGTTAAGATGAATTATATTAATATATGTAAATATTGAGAGGTATTAGTTTCAAGTTTTAGTATGAGCAAAAATACTAAGAGTTTTTTTCTTAAAGTTGAGACAAAATTTTTTGCAATTTTTTGTGTATTTCATAGAGCTGAAGGTGTGGCTTTGGTTAATACAGACATATGGGCTCAAAACAAAAAGTGAAACGTTGGATTCTATCAACTTAAAAGAAATGTAAAAATATAAAAGAACTCAGTCGCTTAATTAATAAATCTATATATAAAGTAAGCTAATAGAACCAACTGAATAGATGAAGTCGGTTTCTATTATACCTAGAAAAATAAATAACTTGTAACAGAACTTGATTTCTTAGTAAAGAACTAAAATGTATTTCATTTGACTTTAATGTTCGCTCAGTAGAACCTGGACATGTATACACCAATTAGATTGTCTTGTTGTCGTGTCTCACAAGTGGGCCGTCTAGCTCCATGTCAGCATAACCGCCTCCTCACACGTAAGCAACCCTCCCTCTTTTCTCCCCTCTCACTTTCCCTATCCTTGCCCATTTTCCCCACATTCCTTCTCCCTCTCGTCTCTTCAAGTCAGGTCTCGTGTTTTTCTTACTTTCACATTAGACGAACGGCCATGAAAAATAAGTCTAGTAAACCACATTGAAGACAACCTTACAAAAACATAGACGGTTTACTAGACTTATTTTTCATCCTTCTGTTTTGGTCTAGCCAATTCCGATCAGTCAATCTTTTAGGTTGGATCAAAACCTATAAACTGCTCGTCGTCATCCATTCTAACTTATTTACATGCATCGGTAGGAAAGCGTTCCGCCTTAGAGTGAAGCACCCGCGCAAGTAGTAGTGGACGAAGTGGAAGCGAGAATGTCGGCTTGAGTAACGCAAACATTGGTGAGAATCCAATGCCCCGAAAACCTAAGGGTTCCTCCGCAAGGTTCGTCCACGGAGGGTGAGTCAGGGTTTAAGATCAGGCAGAAAGGTGTAGTCGATGGACAACATGTGAATATTATGTACTGCCCCTTAAAAAGGCAACAAAACAAGAAAATAAAACACAAAAAAAAGTCAATACAAACGATTTTTTGACTTGGCTTCACCGAAATGCCTCATCTCTAAAAGCCCGGCTCGCGAGGCATCCCCCCTTTCTTGCACTTTCAAATGTCCATTTCGAGTCAAGAGATAGATAAATAGATACATCCCATTTGATTTCAGCTTTCTCCACGGCAAATGCACAATCCTAAAACTAGCATTCCAAGGGATAGGAACAAAAAGCTCATTGATTTTGGGCGGAACTAGAGTTATACCACCTAATAACATCATAAAAAAAACCCTAAACGCATGACATGTAAATAATGTAAGGTCATAGATTCAAGTTTTACACCGAGCAAAATGTTTAGAGTTGAGTCAGGTGGTTTTATTAGCAATGAGTTTTTTCTTAAGGGGTTGGGGGTGTGATCCTAACTAGAAATGATAGATAGGTACAATTAAAATAACACTTATACCTTAAAGCATATAAGTGAGCCTACAGTCCATGTAGGGTATATGAGGACCATGACAAAGGTGTTACCGATTTGTCTTCGGTGGGCTCAATCGATAGGCCTATGAAATCCCGAAAGCATCAATTTTATTTTTCTTATTTTGTTTGTTGGTAACGGGGAACTTTACCAATGGGTCAATGGGCCACAATCAAGAAAAGGCCCACCCCGCGGTTGGATTGCTTCTTCATGAGCGATGCACGTCGGGCTAATGGGCTGTAGCCTGTAGGAGCTTTTTGAGCAACATGAGTTCGCCCTGGCCCAATTACCGGTGTTTTGGGCTGGGTTGTTTGCTAACTCTTTCCCCCTGTTGTTTGTGTATTACTATAACGGCCCAATAGGTCCAATGTGGTTTTGCTAATTAAAAAGAATGGACCAGGGGGTTTATCATCTAAATATAAATGACTTGTGAAATCCTAATCATTCAAATCACTATTGGCTAGGGGTATCAGTTTGTTCATACTTGAACACCTGATAGTGTGTTTAAAAAATTACTGGTTGTCAAATAGGGGTGGTCAAAAAATCCAATATTCGAAACTATCCGAAATCCGATCCGTATTCGAATCCGAATAAATCGATCCGAATCCGAATTTCATATTCGAATTTCGGATTTCACAATTTTTTTATTCGGATTATTCGGATATCCGAATAATACGAATAAGACTTCAACTATATTTCTAGCCTAATACTCATTACTCAACTATTTATCATGTTTTTAACTAAATACACAAGAATATTTACACATTCTAGTAATAATTTAAAATATTTATGCAATAATCGACCGTTGTTCTAAATTAAAGATTCTAATATTCGGGTTTCATACAATTATTTATTATGTTTTAATTTTGAATTTTCGTACAAGTTAAAAAAATTTAGTTTTATATCTTTTATTGTTATTTCCAACTTATAAAATATTAAAAATAAAAAAATTAACAAAAAAACAAAAAACAAAAAATAGAAAAAAATGTTATTTGGTTATTCAGATTATTTGGATATATCCGAATCCGATCCGAATTGAATTCGGATAGATTCAGATCGGATAGAAAAATCCTTATTCGGATCAGATCGGATTTCGAATAGGGTCCTGAAATTTTCAAATCCGAATAATCCGTTATCCGATTCGATGAACACCCCTTCAAAGACACATTATATAATCTAGCATATATGTGTGTTCGTGCAGATTATTCTTCGTTGGATGGAGTAGATGAGGATAACAAACGACTTGCCTTTAGATTGATTTATTTCATGTGATTATATAAGTGTATGAACATTTAGAAACATGGGTCGCTATATATCCCAATTACATTTTCACCAAAATATACAAGAAAAGGTTTATCTAACCACCCTTGAATAATGGACATCATTCAAACCTGAAAAAGAGTAATCTAATCATAGATTAATTAAGCTTAAAGGTTTGTTACATCATTTCAATGCTTTCTTTTTGTTAACTTCTTGGGGTAGAATTTACACATTGATAGGTTAAATTTCTTATATAAAATTATAAATGTACCTTAGAAGAGATTATTGACTATTTATTCAACATTCAAAGAACTTTGTGGAGAAATGCAAATTGGTGACTTTTAGTTCTTTATTGCACATGCATAGAGCCTTGATTTGTCGATGCTTTCTTTTTATTAACTAAATTTCATATATGGACCCTTTAATATTAGGTAGGGTCACATTTGGCCCTTTTAAACATTCGTTATTGCATATTGTGACTTTTTAAACACAAATATTAATTCCAATTCAACTAAAAACAGTAACATGATCCTATCAAGTGGTTCATGGCCTGGCTATATGTATTTTTTTCAGCTTTTATTGTACCCATGGAAACATCAAATTACAGGATTCTTTTGTCTTTGTGTAAAAATATGAAAATACTATTTCTGCAACAACTTAAAGAGGGTACGAGTAAAAACACAGAGCGATACGTTTAGCTCAATCATTGAGAAACAAAGCAAAACTTTGACATTCACAACTTGCTTAATAATATGTTATAAGCATTTTGCATGCATGTTTGCGTCAATAATGATAAGGGGACTTTTTCCTTTCACATTTGTGTGGTCTTCATTAGTGGCTTGATGTTATACGAGTCATTAGTGGCTTGATGTTATACGAGTCATTTGCATGTTTGCATCAATAATGATAAGGGGACTATTACAAAAAGTCTTTATCAACATTGTCAAAATATTATCTAGATAACTATGATTTTGCACAATTTTGATTTCGTCTAAAAGGAGCATAACCTCACATGAGATTGTTGGAGATGAAGTAATATAAAATGAAAATGGTGCTTGATTCTCTCTCTCCTTTTTAAAAGTATGTTTTCTAGTGTTTGCTATTTATTTGGTGTACCGCATTTGAAAACAATAATTGTTTTATACAAGAAAACAATTTGTACGTTGTTTTCACTTTATCTTAACAATGTATTATGCTTTTATTCTTTTATTCTAGCACACAATTGAAAAGGTCATACAACTAAAAAAGTCCAACAAACAAATATAAAAAATGACGTTCCCTCTGCATGGAGTGCAACACGCATGGGGTTCTTCATTTGGGCTTGCATGCAATCACTCCGGTATGGAAGTGGGCTCAGTGGACACATAACAATCCACCCCACTCGCAGTCGCCTTGTCCTCAAGGCGAAAATCAGGGTAGGAGCGAACGAAACGCCACTTAGTCTCCCAAGTGGCCTCCTCCAGTGGTCGACCTCTCCACTTGACAAGTAACTCCGTTTTGGGTCGATACTTACCCTTCTGGACAACCCGTTCATCGAGAATCTCGTCCGGCTGCAGAATTGTTGGTGAGACTACCTGCTCCTTGCTTGTGACAGGGTTCAAAGAATAGACTCACATGAAACACATCATGTATAAGAGAGCCCTCGGGTAACTCAACCCGATACGCAACCGGTCCTACCCGACCCACTCCAAAAAAACATGGGCTGCGTTTATTTTCATACGAGACTGAGCTGCTAGTAGGTTAGATCGAAGCTGCTTAAGGAGGTCATCCCTATCACGTAGATAATCATCAACTTCTTGAACATGAGTAGTGCCTGGAACATAGGGAATCAGCTTGGGTGGTAATCGTCCATACACAATCTGAAAAGGCATCATTTTTGTAGATGCATGTGTTCAAGTGTTATAGTTGTACTCTGCCCAAGGTAACCATTCAAAAAGTGTGTCTCACCTTAATTAATGTCTTATGTAAGCCAAAATGGCCACCTTCAGGTGAGGAGTGGCTTAGTCTCAATACAGTAGACAATAATGAAGAGGATGGGCTTAGGATAATTGCACCATCACGGAACCAAACCCCATTCCGACATAAAATGCGCTTAGTGGAACTTTCATGCAATGTTGTAGGTAATTTACTATAGTAGGGATCAGTAAGTACCTCTCTTTGAATGTCATACCATAAGGTTGTAGTAGGTTGTGAAAGAGCCATCAACTGAAATTCAAAACATCGCGACAAAGCGTCAGCACCTCGGTTAGTAGCCCCCTTCTTATACTCAATTCAAAAAGAATTGGGCTAATCTGAAGGAGCATGGCTGTTCCATCAAGCCCCATGCATTCTTTGGACTTAAGGGCAATCAAGTCTGATCCTTTTAACCCTTGGAGTTTATGAAATGAGCCAGCTAGATGGAAACCTAGTGTGAGTACTACCTCCATCCACTAATATGATCACCACTTCAAAATTAACATCATGATCAACCACAAACCCAAACCGATCAACCAATGCTTTATCGACAAAATTATGAGTACTACCTCCATCCACTAATATGACAACATCTTGTATGTCGCTAATCATAAATAACTGAGGTTTACTACACTTATGCCCTTGCACATAGCGTTCATCACAGTAATAGCAAAGCCCCTTTTCCCGCCTTTCACGTGCTTCCGCGCTGGATAGACGACGGATTGGATTGGGCGCCGGAAGTGCAAGACGAGTAGTCGGGCCTGGTCCGAGTATTCCGGGCCAAACACAGCTTTGTCTCACTTGATGAGACTTTCAAATTGAGTGTTCATCTTGGTGATAAAAAGAAATTGGCGGTTGAAGGTAAAGGTACTGTAAAGGTTCATACTGGTCAAGGTACTTACAAACTACCTGAACATGTTTATTATACTCCTAAGTTAGAATATAATCTTTTGATTGTTGGCCAACTCATGAGAAAAGGCACCCAACAAAACATCATGGATATACCT
>BJCM01068056.1:0-10433 GCA_018326385.1 Flaveria bidentis
AGGAGTGCTGCCTTGTAGAGGAGACCCTAGGATGCATTGAAACTAAACATTTTTGGACAAACTTATGTTTGCAATTATTGTTGTAGTCTGAACTAATACTTTGCATGTTTGACACTTGTTCCCGGGTTGTGGAAATTAAACAATGTCTTACTACTTGATTATGTGATCCTTATGTGTTATGCTTAAGGCTATGTTGTCGTGATTATCGACTAACGCGACACAAGTCTCCATTTGTGTTCGGGTGACGTCATGACACGCTTGTCATCATACTTATATTGCTTCTCTAACGTATACCATGTGTTATGACGATCCCGTCTCGTTACATTCCCGTGTTTCCGCTTTAGCGGGGGTGTGACAATAGGCATATGAGCCAACACTTAGTCATTTTATCACTTAGGTGCATGAACTCTTCAGGCGTATGGGCACTATTTGGGAGTACGAACACTTAGGCGCATGAGCAACTTGGGTGCATGGGCACTATTGGGGCGCGTGGCCCTACACTTAGTCATCCAATTAATATTTCTAGGCGCATGGGCCACTGTTCAGGCGCATGGGTTTCACTTAAACCTTTCTAAGGCATTTTCAAGCGCATGAGCCTTATCTAGGCGCATGAACCTTCTTGTAACATGTTTCTAGGATGATTTTGAACCCATTCATCATACCTATCTGTTCTAAGCTTACCAGGGCCATTCTAAACATGAACAACCTATAATCATTCAAGAATCATCATCCAAACATGCATAATACATATGGTTAAACATACATAAACATCTGAAAATCTTTTTAATACATTTTCAGCCCCAAAGATGTTTAAAACAAGTAGAAACCAGGGTCTAGAACTCACCTGGTGCAACTTGGGTGTTTCTTTCTTTCTAACCCTTTGCAACTAAGTTCAAGCACCTAAAACCACCACCAAACGCACACACCCGAGCACATACACAAACACATAAGCACATAAGCATATAACCGAGATAAAACCCGTCAAAAACACTTAAAAACCACGAATTCTTACCTTGAATTCAACTTCTCTTCTTCTTCTTTTCTTCAGCCAAGAGTCTGCTCTCTCTCTCTAAATCTGATTTGCAAAAAGGTGAAAAGTAACATGGTGTGGGCGGCCATGTTGCTTTTGTACCAACTTTTATCCTTTTTACCCTTTTGACACTTTTAACCCCTCATCTTGGGTTAATTGATGTTTTCTTTCTTTTTACTTTCTTTATTAAAATAATCGGGTGTTACATGGAACCTTTGCACCGCACCCTAGGTGACTAGGCCGGCCTTGTATATAGTAATCAGAGCCCACTGAGGTACCAGAGGGCCCAACACCAGTTTCCCCCGCACATATAGTTTAGGGTATTGCTCATTAGTCCATATAGAGTGTGAAAGATAAAGATAAAAGAGTATAGAATAAACAAGGCATACAGTAAAGAGAAGAAGCATTATCTGGTTGTATAGTTAATGCGTGCTCATGTATAAAGAGATGAAATTTCACAGAAAGAGTATTTTCATATGTATACCTTACAGAAAGAATTTTATTACTTTTAAAACTTGAACTCACTCAGCAACGCTGACTTTTATACATTTTCAGTTGGCAGGTAAACATTGTTGAGAATGGCATGAGGGTGAAGCTACTCAACAGGGAAAGACTGACATCCATTCATACTTATTGTTGTTGTTGTTTTGTAATGCAATTAAACATTTTTTTTGTATTCGGTTAAACAATAGTATATTGCTCAACAACAGTGTTTTTTTATGAAATGAATGGCTTTTGTTAAAATAATTCCGCTTCTTAAGCTTGTAAATTTATAATGTTTAATGTTGTGAATGACCAACTATAAGGTCTCTGGGAATGGGGCCTTACACAATCCTTATTATAATGATTTCGTTCATCACACAATGCACAGTATTTGTTAAAATAACAATTAGTTGTGATGTGATTTGTCATATCACATACGTGATAGTACTTGTTAAAGTAACACTCAGATGTGTTATGATTGTACATATCACATATATCACAGTACTTTTGTGGCTTTTTAAACAACATTTGATTAACCTTAGATGTAGATTCCATATTAGATCCTTGTCTAGATTTAGGGGTAGACTAGTTAAGCTGTTGTTTTTGTTGTGTGAGATTGGTCTTTTGAATTTTAGGATTTTTCTTTTGAACATTCTCACAATTCTTTAACTCCTTAGACACAAATCTATTTTGAACAGTAGAAGACTTAGGACCTGAACCTATAAATCAGATAAAATGAAGAAATTGAAAATAGTTTCTCCTGTAAATCTATTGATGAGCTAAAGACACAGATTGCAGATGAAAATGAAGAAATTAAGAGATTGAAAGAAGAAAATGCTATGTTGAAAGCCAATGATGAATAGAAGAACATGCTAATGAATGAACTTGAAGAAAAGATGAAAAGACTGTTTGAAGAAATAGAAAAGATGAAAGAGAGTCTGAAGGAACAAGAAAAAGAAAGTGAAGTGCCAGTTATTGAGAAAGAAACTGTACAAGAACCTTAAGACATTATGACTAGAAAATATACCGAATCTAAGAAAGGTAAAAGAAAGATGGATGAAGCGTCTGATTTCTCTTCTTGACATTTTCCTTTCATTTTGAGATTGATCTCATTAGCTTTTTCAATCTCTTGCTCAATTTTACACTTCTCAATGACACATTCTCGTTTTAATACAAACAGCCTTTTGATCTTTTGTCGAGGTTCATATGTTTTGATTGTAACTAGATGACCATTCTTTATCTTTTCTGAATCTTTCTCCTTAAATATTTTAATGTTTATCTTTTTGATCTCACTCTTGACAATTGATTGATTATTCTTTTTCTTTTCTTGAAATTCTTTAAACTTAGCCTTATTGTCTAGTGAGTGATCATGGGTATTAAAATTTTTAGGTAAGGTATTTGTGATAGATTTAGGCATTGGTTCATGAGTGAATCCTAATCCTGTTTTATCTTTATCTTTCCTCCCATTCACCAGTTGCTCAACAATAGTCTTTGAGCTTTTCACTTTGGCTAAGTCAATTTGAGTTGCTGCATGTGTCAATTTCTCTAATTCAAGAGTTTTTGTCATCTCTTCAAGTTGTTTCTTGACAAGTTCAAAGTTCTTTTAACGTTTTGTTCCAAGAAGTTTGTATAGATATGATTTTAGCATCTAAAATATTATGATCAGTTTTTAGCCTATTGTGCATTGACTCTTCTTGTTTAAGTTTATCACATATTTTGAACAAGTAAGTTAGGTAGTGTTCTACTTGTTCAAAACATGCTTTGGTGCACATTTTCTCCCTTACTTCCACTGGTATTTCTGGATAAGAGGTTGAAGAATCAATGTCAGATGAAGAGTTTACAACCTTTGGTTGTTCTGACTGTACCATAAGAGCAACTTCTTCTTAATCATCCTTTGGGTCAGACTTATCACTCAAGTCATCGTCTTCCTTAGAATTTGATTCACCTTCTGTCTTTGGATCTTTGTCTTCAGATCAGTCTACATCATTCATCTCAGCAGTTAGTGCTAAACTAGAAGTAATATTTGCTATAAACTATTCTACATAAGCACTCTAATCATAACCATCCTTGATGCTTACAATGCTTTCTTTGGTTCTTTATTGGTCTTTTCTTCTTTCAGTTCTTGCATTGGTAGCCTTTGATATGGCTTTTGAAATGTTTTCTGAGCCTATTGATGATATCTATGACTATTAAGAACTACTTTGGCCATTTCCTCTTTGAGTTCTTGGAGCTTTGCACTCTCTAGAAAAGTGACTATAGCGGTTACAGTTAAAACACCTTGATTTTGACTTATAAAAACCAACTGTTTTGTTTGAACTAGGCTTGTAGTTTCTATTGACATAAGACTGCTTTTGAGTTATGTAGGCTATCATCACTATTTTCCAGTTAAGAACCATTTCTTCAACATCATTTGGATCCATCTTGAATAAATCTAGCAAAATTAAATCAACTTGTGTTATATGCTTGGAAGCTTGCCATAAAGGCTATAAAGTCATATTTGGGTTCTTCATCCTGTAACAAAATGCTTATAACATCTTTAACTTTGCTAGGATTAGCATAGTTAGAAGATGGAGTCTTATTATGAGTTTTAGGCATTGAAGGTTTTGAAGGTTTTGGAAGAGATTGTGGTTGTGGTTGAGTTGAGTATGCAGTTGTACTAGTGAGGAATCCTGCACCCACAAACAGATCACCCTCATCTTCAGGAGTAGCATCATCTTTGGCAAGAAAAGCATTCTCTACACTATTTGCTGGAGAAGCAACATACTTGTATTGAGAAGTTGATGCAACTCTATCATTATTTCTTGAGCTTTCATCAATTTCCACTGACTCAATCTTTGCTATGAGAAGATCAAGATACATGGGAAACTTTTCACTATGCTTTAACAAGGTCACAGTTTGTTTCCAAGATGATTGAAATGCATTTAGAAGTCTGTCATTTAGGTCTTTAAGATCATTTTTAATCCCTAAAGTTGACATTTCTGTTATGAGTTGCACATATCTATTCATCATCTGATTTACAGTTTCTCCTGAGATGTGCTCAAAAAATTCAAGTTGCCTCTTCAATTTCAATCTTTTAAGATCTTGAATCTCTTTTACTCTTTCATAAATGACTTTCAAAACTTTATATAAGGTGTTCCCAGTTTGGTAATTTTCAAGCTTTGATAGTACTTCCAAAGGTAGCCCTTTACACATGAGAGAATAGGCTTTAACATCATTCTTCACCTTCTTCAGATAATCCCCATGTAATGCATCTTTTGGATAACACTCTAAAGTATCTTTTGTGTATATAAAACCATCAAGGCCATCAGAAGTGACAAGAATCTGAGGTCCTTTCTCAATTGATTTCCATAAATCAGTATCAATTGAGTTCAAGTGATGTTTCAGTGTAACTAACCAATTCTTGAAGTCAGCTTTGTTCTTCAATTTTAGTACTCTATTCATGAATCTTCAGTCTTTACCATGATTAAGTTTTAAATTTTAAGAACTGAATAGTAGTGAAATTCCCAACTTAACCTAGAAACATCTAAGGGATTGCCTTAGTAAAATTCTGAAACTTCAAGTATAGAAATGCAAGAACAGTATCAAAATGCCCAAACAGTTACCAAATGCCCAAAGAGTGTTGAAACGCTTGAACGGTTCCAAAGCGCCTAAACAGTTACAAGGCACCTAGGACTTGGCTTTTGAAAAATGTCTAAATAGTGCTAGAACGCCCACAAACAGTGTCAAAACATCCAATCTGAAACGCCTAGATGGTGCTGAAGCGTCTGAATAGTGTTCATGCGCCTAAACACTTGGGTGATTTTTCAGATGATTTCAACACAGCAAACGCCTAATTCATCATCTTCGTAACAACCTAATTTTCAAAAGTTAATAAAACGATTTGAAACTCTTCAATCAAGTGATTAATACACCGATAATCAATCCTTTAGCCTCATTTCTTTCAATTAACAACAAATTTATCTCGATTTTGCATAATTAGTGTTTGACTTTTGAAGAACAATTCAAACTCAAATTTGTTAAAAATTCAGATTTGAAGATGTCAATTCACTTAATTTTGATTCAAATCCAGTTTCTAGTGATTAAACACAACACATAGATTCAAGTGATTCAAAAGTGCTCAA
Source organism: Flaveria bidentis (assembly GCA_018326385.1). NCBI lineage: Eukaryota > Viridiplantae > Streptophyta > Magnoliopsida > Asterales > Asteraceae > Flaveria > Flaveria bidentis. Next base: position 5,635 of record BJCM01068056.1, read on the forward strand.
AAGTTGATTTTAAGCTTCAAATCACTGAACCGAAGGCTTTGATACCATTTGATAGGTTCAAATGGATCGATGTATATTTGTTATCAAGCATTTGACAATTGTATGAACTATGTAATCAACACAAACAAATATCAGAAAAATTCTTAGAGTTTCTATTGATATTAGTATGGATTACATTGTGCACTTGAGAGAAAACTAACAAAACGTCTATTTCAAGTCTACCCTGCACAAATACAAATAATCATATTTATTCAAATAACAAGAAACAAACAGGAGCATATATTTACATAAACTATAAACTGTTCTGCATATGCACTCCAGTCATAGCCATACTTGATTCTAACAACAAGTGCTTTCTTTGGCACTTCAGTTGTTTTTTACTCATCCTTTAGTTCTAGCATATGAAGACTTTGATATGGCTCTTGAAAGGTTTTCTAAGAATTTTGTTGATATCTTTGACTGTTAGAGCTTGATCATTCCCTTCTTGATTTCTTGGAGCTTTACATTTTCTTGAAAAATGACCATAGTTATTACAATTGAAACACCTTGACTTTTATTTGTCGAAGCCAACAGTTTTGTTTGCACTTGGCTTGTAATTTTTGTTCACATAAGAGTGTTTCTGAGTCCTATAAGCTATCATCACCATTTTCCAGTTCAAATCCATCTCTTCAACATCAACAGGATCCATCTCAAACAAATCATGCATAAAAAATGAACTTGAGTTAAATGAGTACCTTGGTAAGTCTGATGACTTGCCATGAAGACAGTAAAAGCAGATTTTGACTCTTCATCCTATAATAGGATATTTATAACATCTTTAACTTTTCTAGGTTTAACAATATTAGAAATTGAAGTCTTAGTTTGAAGTTTAGGAATTAGATTTTTAGGAGGAGTTGAGTTTGATTTGTATAGACAAGGGCACTTATGTAGTTTGAGTTTGTAAAGAAACTAGCTTCAATAAACAAATGACCTTTATCCCTTGGAGAACTATCATATTTAGCCACAAATGCATTCTCCACTATGTTAGCTGGAGATGAAACATACTTATATTGAGATGTTGATGCAGATCTATCATTGTTTCTTGAACTTTCATCAATTTCAACTGATTCTATTTTTGCAATCAAAAGATCAAGATCCATAGAAAACTTTTTTGTATGCTTTAACAAAGTGACTGTTTGTTTCCATGAAGATGGAAAATTATTAAGAAGTTTGTCATTTAGATCTTTGAGATCATTTTTCACACCAATAGTTGACATTTCAGTAATTAGTTGCACAAATCTGTTCATCATCTGCTTTATTGTTTCTCTAGAAAGATGCTCAATCAACTCCAATTGCCTTTTGAGTTTCTGCTTTTTGAGATCTTTTATTTCTTTATCACCATCACAAATAATCTTCAAAGCTTTGTACATGGTATAACCACTTTGATAACTATCAAGTCTAGTTAGCACCTACAAAGGTAAACCCTTACAAATCAGTGAGTAAGCTTTAATATTATTCTTTACTTTCTTAATATCATCACCATGTAGAACATCTTTAGGATAAAGTTCTTGAGAATCTTTGGTATAAACAAATCCTATATTAGGACCATCTGATGTAATAGGACTATGTGGTCCTTTCTCTATTAACTTCCAAACTTTAGTATCAATAGAGTTTAGATGATGTTTCAATCTAAGAGACCAGTCCTTGAAATTAGCTCTATTCATCAACTTAGGAACTCTGCTTTAAGAATCTTTAGACTTAACTTTCCAATAACACAAAATAAAGTATTGTTAATAAATTGATAGGTTCAAATGGATCGATCTGTGATGATATCATAATGCAATGATCAATTATAAGCACAAAGTAAACAAACAAATCCAAATACTTCAAAAGTTCATAGAGATTTCAATAATAGCAATTGCAAATGTACAATGTACAAAGAATAACATAAAGAAGTTCTAACTAATTTGTTCCCTACAAAAATACATATAATATCCTACTTATACTAACAATGAAAACTAAAAACATATATTTACATAATAAGTCCCTATACTATGACAAAAATAAAAAACATAAAGACTAATGCTAATATTGAAAATGAGCTCCAACATAAATGACATACAATTTTAACACCTACATAAACAATATTAAATAATCTACTCAAAAAATTAAACATAAGACTTAAACATAAGTAGGTTAAATATTGTTTAACTTAAACATAAGTAGATTTACCCTTTGTACTAAAAAACAAACTTAACCTACTTATCATATATGCTATTCATTCCCCTCATCAGAGTCATCTTCTTCACCTTGATTTGTAGCCTTTTGCGAAGCAATAGTCTGTATAAGTTGTGACGTAAAATTTGGATTTTAAAAGAGACTTAAAATGTGATCCTACAAAACAAAATACACTATATAAATTGTTATATTTTGACAAAGTATATATTATAATGTAATACATTTGTAACACCCGGATATTTAAAAAGGCGATAAAAGAATAATAAAGGTAACAAATGCAAATTTAACCCAAGATGAAGGGTTAAAAGTGTAAAAAAAGACAAAAAGGTACAGAGTTGGTGTTAAAAGAGGGCATGGTCGCCCATTCCCCCCATCACGCCCTTTCCGGACGAATTTCAGAGAGAGGAAGAGAACTTTCGGGTCTTGAAGAAGAACAAGGAGAAGGCCGGATTTCGAGGTAGGAATTCGAGGGTTTATGTGTTTTGTCGAGTTCTTGCTTCGGTTATGTGCTTATGTATGTTGTATGTTCTGTTGTGTGTGTGTGTTTTGTTGGGATTAGGTGTTCGAACTCTCTTATAGTCGGGATTGAAGAAGTCTTGCCCGAAGAGTTGTCAAGGTGAGTTCTAGAACCCCCCTTTTACTGGTTTTTAACTGATTTGGGGCTGGAAATGTATGTATGTATGTTTTATTAAGCGGGTTTTCACACCCGTACGTATAATTGAATGTATATGTGGGTGGATGTGATTTTGGGTGCATTTGATGCCTTGGTTATGATATGTGCCTGTTTTCAGATGCTTAGAATGTAAGATCTAAGTTTGGAACCTGTTATAATGGAGTTCGGAAGTTATTGGGTATGTTAGTATAATGACTCTGCTCACACGCCTAGAACAGGCCCATGTTCCCAACAGATTAAGATAAGTGTTCCCAAAAGAATAAGATAAGTGTTCCCAACAGATTAAGCTAAGTGTTCCCACACGCCTAAGACTTCAAGTGACTGAAAATACCTTCGGAAGATCTAAGTGGTCTCATGCGACTGAAAATGCCTTCGGAAGACTTAAGTGGTCTCAAGGGACTGAAAATACCTTCGGAAGATGTAAGTGATTTCGAGTGACTGAAAATGCCTTCGGAAGATTTAAGTGGTCCCATGCGACTGAAAATGCCTTCGGAAGATTTAAGGGATCTCATGCGACTGAAAATGCCTTCGGAAGATTTAAGGGATCTCATGCGACTGAAAATGCCTTCGGAAGATTTAAGTGATCTCATGCGCCTGATAGGCTCACGCGCCCTAAAGTTTGAAGGCAATAGCTGAAGACAACAACTAAAGGTAGCAGCTGAAGATAACAGCTGAAGACAACAGCTGGAGACAACAGCTGAAGGGAACAGCTGAAGTCAACAGCTGAAGACAACAACTGAAGGTAACAGCTGAAGACAATAGCTGAAGACAACAGCTGAAGGCAACAGCTGAAGGGAACAGCTGAAGTCAACAGCTGAAGTCAACAGCTGAAGGCAACAGCTGAAGACAACAACTGAAGGTAACAGCTGAAGACAACAGCTGAAGACAACAGCTAAAGGCAACAGCTGAAGGGAACAGCTGAAGTCAACAGCTGAAGGCAACAGCTGAAGACAACAACTGAAGGCAACAGCTGAAGAACAACAGCTGAAGATAACAGCTGAAGGGAACAGCTGAAGTCAACCGCTGAAGACAACAGCTGAAGGCAACAACTGAAGACAACAGCTGAAGGGAACAGCTGAAGACAGTAGCTGTAGGCAACAGCTGATGACTTAGTCTGAAAACAGCTGAAGACAACAGAGGTTGTCACAACAGCTGTTCTCTGGACAGTTCATAATTCTCGTACGCCTGCATAGTTGAAAGCGCCCAACACTTAGAACTACTTCAGAATTTTCGTGGGAGTTTGTGCAGTTAGGTTTTTGACTATTGTTGGCTAGGATTTAATAAGTCTCATTTTGCATGTTTATGCATGGTTGTTTTCTACAACCCTTATCATTATTATTATGATTGTTACCACTGGTATTATTATTATTATTATTAATGTTATTAATAATAATGTCATTGCATTTCTTTACGTGGTGTGTTTACGAATATGAACGTAAAGTATTATCATTAATAAGTGAAAGATTAATGATGACGAAAAGTGGAACGCAAATGATAATGAAAGTCTTGCAAGCTGATGTATGGAGGCGCACGGCCTTGTTGTCGTTTAGCTCAACTGTGATGCGGGTTCGCTACGCCGAAGGATGCACACAGGGTCAATCGTTGATTGGCAAAGGGGGTGAGCAACCTTGTTGTTGCAAAAGACCCGGTTATTATGCAATCCTTGAGATTGCCAAATGGGGTGAGCAACGTTGTTGTTGCAAAAGACTCGGTTATTATGCAATCCTTGAGATTGCCAAGGAGGTGAGCGGCCCTGTTGCCGCAAAAGACTCGAGAAAGATAATGATAAAAATGAAGAACGAATGAAAGATAAATAAAGCCATACCTTGTTGTATGTATTATGTATGTTCATGTAATGAAGTATAAAGGAAAGGATTTTAATGAAAAGAGTATTTTCTTATTTATAAAC
>BJCM01068057.1:0-11257 GCA_018326385.1 Flaveria bidentis
GTTGTTTTTGTTATACGCTTCCGCACAGTTTTCAAGTTTTTACTCTGGTTGATTTGGTTTAATTATTGCATATAGAGTCGTTCTGAGTAACTATTGACTGTGATCCTGGTTTGTTCACACGCCTCGCGGTTAAACTCCGCACGTGGATTTTGAGGGTGTGACAAGAACCCAACTTATCTCAAGCCTTTGTGTATACAGATGAAAGTTGTGGAAACTTTCTATTCACTTTTGATGATTTGGACTGCATCCATACAGATTACCTAAAGTATATAGAGATAATCCAGCAGATGGTTCTTCTCACTCATAGAGCCAAGAAGTTTTACAAGAGAACAAAAAGAAAGTTCTTAAACAAATTAACTAGTGAAAAGTTTGGGCTGGATTAAAGCAAACTAAATTGTTACAACTGTAAACAAATAGCCTACTTTGCTAGGGAGTGTAAGTAACCAAGGTAAAATCATGACCAAACATAATTCAGGTTAAACTACACTGATGCAACTCCCAGAACTGAGAAGCCCAACTAACCAAAGTAGCAAATTGTTGTGCTGCTAAAAAAGAAGGTGTTGACTGAAACTTTCAGGTAGAGAATGTCTTTACAAACCAAGCACTACTGACAGAACATGATAAAGACAAGGTATTAGAACATTTTTATACTACTGAATGCATTGCTAAAGTAAAAAGTTATAGTAACTATAACTTGAAAGTGAGATATGATCTTAAGTAGTTGAATATTTTAAAAAGTTGATTTCAAAAGAGCATAATATAACTATAAACTTAAAATAGAATATCTAGATAAAATAATTTTTACTCTTAAACATTAGTACACAAATTTCAGGACTTAAAACAAATATCTTGTTACCATGTTAACTAGAAGACAAGCTTAGTTTGTGATCAACAAAGCAAGAGGAGAAAATTGTGTTCTTGAAAAGGAAACCATTACACAATTATATCTTCATCCTTACATGCAAAGATTTTTTATTAAAACATGCAGGAATTGGGATCAAGTGAAATAACTCCTCCATACACATTATTACTAGTCAAATCTCCAATATGTGAAACTAGTCAATATGAGCTGTCTCTAATTGATACTATACAAGAAGAGAATGAAGATGAAAAGGATATAGTGGAGGATGAACCAGAAGTAAGTGAAGAGGTTTATCTTAAAAAAGGTTCACTATATTCCTTGAGAAAACAAGAAACTAGTGATGGCTAAGTCAGCTAGAAAGAATTTGATCAGGGATGATAAAAGAAAACCATAAAAGTCCAAGAGATCAAGCACATATTCAATCCCAAGCAAAAACAAGTATTAATCTATGCTAGGTTTGACGTGGTGAAAACTAAAGACTTAACTAAGTTCTCTAATACAAGGAGTACTAGTTGAAATTGAAACCATCATGGTCAAGAGAAGAAGGTTGAACAAATGTAAACCACTGCTGCCTAGCCTAAACCATCCAACTTTAAAAGCAAGCTTCACCCTCATAAGGCTACTGCATTATATAAAAAGATGAATAAGTATCTAAAGCGATCAAGATCAACCTTTGACTCAAAAAAAGACGTTCAAAAGTATGCCTGTGAAATGCATACTGTATGGTGGTACAACTCATTATGCTAAGAATTTCATCTAAAATCCTAAGAGTACCATCCACATGAATAAATAGAATACTTCTGAGAGAAAAATAGCTTTGGAGGAAAATTACTTTACTTCAGAAGCTACAAGGTGAACAAAAAGAAGATAGGTGGATAACTATATTTGGAAGAAAGTCTGTTTTTGAAAGAAAGGAATGCTTCCGACACATTGAAGTCTGCTATAGTGGATGCAAATGCTTTTGAAGTTTCAATATACAAAACTTCCGAAGTCATAAAAACATCCAAAGTTTTGAAGGCCAAGTCTAATTTTTCAAAGATGGTGTGGAAGATAAAGGAAGGCTATGTGACTAAAGTTTCTTCATCAACGATAGTCAAGAATTCTCAAAACTTGCATATAGGATCAATAACTGTTGAGCTATCTTCACTCATGACCAAAACCACCAAGGCTTAGGTTTTCAAATATAACTAATCATTTCGTTTTATATGTAGTCCTAACTGAATACCAAAAGAAATATATGGATCATTAGTAGTGGATGTTCTAGGCATATGATTGGCAATAGGTCATTGCTTCAAAACTTTGAGAAATTAATAGATGGTCAGTTGCTTTTGGAGGGGAATTAGGTGGTTATATCACTAGAAGGTGCAGGGTCACAAATGGTAAGCTCAGCATGGAGAAGGTAAACTTTTTCAAACAGCTTGGTTGCAATCTCTTGAGTATATCTCAATTTTGTGATAGGAGACATAACATGCTATTCACTGAGCATGATGGCATTATTCTAAAGCTCGGGGTGATCATTTCTAAAGAGCATATCCTGCTCATAGCCTAAAGAAAGGAAACATGTATAAGATAGATTTGTAGGAAACCTCCTCAGCATTAGAGTTTTATTAGTGAAAACTCATGGTAAGACTACATATGAATTGTGGCATAAAAGGAAACATATAATTGGTTTTCTCAGGTTATTTGAATGTCCATGCACCATCTTGAATACCAAAGATCACATTGCCAAATTTGTTGAGAAAGCAAATGATGGAGATTTCTTGGATAATCTTCCTAAGCTAATGCTTATAGAGTATACAATCTCAGAACTACAGTAGTTGAAAAGTTAGCCAATGTAATCTCTAATGAACACATTCCTAGTATGAAAGGTTCTAGTCTCGATTGGCTATTTGATCTTGATTTAGTTACCAACAATTTTAATAAATCTTATGAAAATGTTTCAGGAACACCATGTAATACATCTGTAGGAGATTTTGATCCAAGATTTGAGTTGAGAAGACCAAATGAAAAAATTCTTTCAGCTCTAGTGGTAACAAAACATGCAAGCAAAAATCCTGTTAGCACAACCATGAAAAACTCTTCAGTTGATATATTTGACGTGCCAACCAATTAAAAAATGAGGCACAAAACTTAAATGAATGGATTTACAATATAGGAGGAGATAGAGATGGTGAAAGTGATCAAGGATTTTATGATATTGACAACTACTCCATTAAAGACAACATCAATGATGTTTCACACTATCTGGATCAAGTTACACTTGATAAGTGTGTTGATGTGATAAGTGATACTCAATCAATAGCGGTACATTTCACTAATTTAGATATATCAAATCAATTTTTTGTGATTCCTAAACTGAAAATCCATAAGTCATATTCTACCATAAATATTATTGGAGATATTGAGTTAGGGCGAGAAGAAGAGTACAAACCCATGATAAATATGTTTGTCTACACTCTTTCTTCTTGTCCCAGATTGAGCAAAAAAAGGTTGATAAGACTTTGAATGATGGAAGTTGGATTGAAGAAATATAGGATGAACTGCTTCAGTTCAAAAGACAAGGTGTTTGAAACCTTTGTCCTCTTACTCCCAGGAAGATGCCAATATGTAACAAGTGGATTTTTAGAAACAAGAAAGATGATAAAGGGCTTGTTATCAAGAAAAAGGCAAGACTAGTAGTCCAAGGGTACACTCAAGAATAAGGGATTGACTACACATATGTCTTTGCTCCTGTAGCAAAGCTTGAAGTTGTAAGGATATTCCTTGCTTTTGTTGTAAGAAGGTTGATTATGAACTTTTTAAGAGTTGGGACCAACATCTAGATTTAAAGTTTATCATTTTTTAATTACTTTGTCTCACATTCAAGCATATACATAGCCTTTACAATGGTTCCCCTTCTTTCTTCTTTCGTTTATACTAAATGTGACTTCTTTATGAAGACCTTCGGGAAAGAAAATGTCTCCTCCTAATAGAAGTACCTCCTACATGTTGTAATTCACTCACTATAAAACAAACACGAAGGTTGGGATAAAGTTCCTGAATACCTTTCCTATATAGTTCATAAAATGGTACATGGTATAAAGTTCAGGTATTCATAGTTTGTATATAAAAATTGCTTGCTAACTTAGATTATTTAAAATATTACATGTTCCCTAGATATATCCAGCATATTTTCAATTATGAACTGGGCTCACAGTTGAGGGGAACAGGTAATATTCTTAAATCGTGATAGATGAAGGCCAAAATATTTAAAATCATAAGGAAAACCATTGTTGGCTTTTTCAAGCCCTTGTCTCAAAAATGTTAGAGCTCCCTATTTATGGTAACAACTTGGCAGCATTATTCAATGTTGAATGCACACCTTCTTCATTTTCAACAATCCTATAACCACAAATAAGCGTCATCTACCATAGAAAATACAAACGAACCCCTGGTTAGTCTATTCAGATTGAGCAGGCCCCTATATACTCATCCATACAGGAGGAAGTGGATCCAAGAGCTCCCACTTTCTCTAAGCAACAAACTACTCCCATTCATTCAGTGATTAATGTTGAGGTTTCTCATGCTTAGCTTGATTAGTTCATTACCTAGCATCAAGCCATTATCTTGAGTCTCAAAACTCAGATGAACAACCTTCACAGGAAAGCTACCATCCCCTACCTTTGAACCTTAATAAAACAATCCTTGACCTGGTAGGAAAGCTCCTTAGCACTTCTTCCATAGCTGTCATTGAGTAGGAAAAATTTAGAGACTAAGAAACACTATCTGGTGGTGAGGGAGATGAATTTGGTCATGCACTCTCATCCCCTATGGTTCTTCTGACTAAAATCGAGGGGATTATGCATCTAAGGGCTCACAAACTAACACAAACATGCACCTAGTTAGTCTCTAAGGTTAGTCACCTGGTATCTCAGGTGGCTACCTAATAAAGACATGTTCTTAATTAGAAACTTAAGATCATCAATCTTAAGGGCATGTTAGTTGAGAGGCATCCTAGGCGTGCACAACCAAGTCCACAAGAACCTATGGATGTGCTGGATTTAACCTCCAACTCACTTGTGCAAGTAGATGATGCTACCAAAAAAAGGGAGACAATCACCACACACTTAGAACTTGAGAGTGGTGACTAGAATATGGATATTAAGAACTTATCACCCTCACTTGCAGTTATCTAGACTCTAAAATCTCTTCCTTGAGTCACATAGCCCAATGCTTGAAAAACCTTAGATAGGATAAGGACGATAAGATGGAGAGGAAGAGGAAGGCAAGGGAAGAGAGACGAGAGAGACCCCTAGCTTCATGCAAGCTGCAATCAGCGCTGCCCCAAGGCCTAATACTTAGAAATTTGAGTTAAGGGAAACCAAATTGAATTATAGGGTCTAGGAACTATAATATAGATAAACTGATATTTTTTCCCTTGGAAGAATTAAATGAACTAACTAATACTAAAGTATCTAAATAGATAAAGGAGTACTGAATTGCTCCTCAATATCAAAGATGAAAGAAAAAAACAAAGTTGTATAAAGTCCCAATGCTCTATCTAGTTCAAGAAAGGCCTGAAGTGGAGTCTGTGGCTATTAAAGAAGAAACTCAAGTAGGTTCGCCACTGATGATTGTTGTAAACAAGTGAAGATTAGATCAAGACTCATTATCATACTCAAGTTTTGATAGCATCAATCTAGGGGTAGTTTGTAAGAGTTATCTGATAGGTTCAAATGGATCGATATGTGTTGATGTTATGATGCAATTATCAATTAGATGAACAAAGTAATCAAAAGATGCAAATATAACAAAAATTCATATAACTTTCTTTTGATAGTTGCAAAGGGTTACAATGTACAAACGAGAGAGTTCTAAGTATTCTACAAAATTCTACCTGCAAAAAAATACATACAATCCTATTTATACTAATAAAAGAAACTACATAACATATACTTACAACTAAGTCCCTACACTATGACAAAAACAAAATCTAAAGACTAAATGCTAATCTTCAAAGCTTCAACAATACTCCCCTTAAGATTGGCATATTGTCTTCAATCAAAATAATCGTCTGGCTTTTCTTTAATCTTATACATGGGCTTATCCTTGTACAGCTCTAGTTCTTTCAGTGCTTTCTTTATTGTTGACTCAAACTTCCCAGCCAAAATCCCTTGCTTGGGTTTTGATTCATTTGTCTTGACATATATAGCATCCATCACCAAGAGAGTTTCCTTTGACAGACTAGCTATGTCAATATTAGCATAAAACTCAATTGGAATTGGTTGATCTTTTGCATGAATCTCCAACACACCCTTTATTGAAACTCTCATGAACTTTATATTTGGAATATCCTTCTTGACAATATTAGCATATGTTAGAGCTTTTCTTAAGGAAATTCGCTCCATGGCTGCATTCATCACCTTTATAATCGTCATGAAGTATTTTCCTGTTATTTTCAGCATCTTTCGAAGTAACTTTCTCAAACTTTTGATTAGACAAAAATGATATATAGCTTGGATATAAGAGTTTCAGCTCAAACACTCCAAAGAGACTTGTCATGTCTTTGTCCCAATTATCATTATTCCTCACAAGCTTAAGGTGGAATGTGTTTGACTCATAGAACCATCTCAGGATTGGTTTGGAAGTTTGAGTTCCGTCTATAATTTTCAATCCTAGATTTGTCACCTTCTCAAAATATCTATCACCAAATGCTTTCAAGTAATCCATATCTAATGATGAACTTGATTCACCCTTTTCCTTTCTCTTTAACTTCTCAAAGTACATCTTATCCTCCTATCTGGTTTTGAGAAAAGATGACATTCCTGATATACCTCGATCAAGTAGTTTTACAAAGTTTTTCTCCTCTTGAAGCCTTAGAAGGATTGATTAGAGGTAATTTATGTAATTCTTTAAGATCTTGGATTGGAAGAGCTATGCTACTAGAGTAAGAGTGATATACATCAGATATTGCATTTACTCTTTTTATCAAAAAGGAATCAAACACATCATCATGCTTCCATGCTACAATCTTTACATCTTTAGTCTTGTCTGGCATAATCATAGCATTTAACAACTTCGAAATTGATTACCCTATTTGAAGCACATTTCTCACTATATCACCCACTAACCTTGCTTTATTCCATAGTTGTTTCTGATCCATGGAAACTTTGTAAGCTTTTTTTTCAAAATCAAAGAACATATTAATCAGCTCATTTATGTTTTCACGACTCCTCCTTTTTAACTCCATGGACTTAATCTCCTGTGGTTTCAACACTTTAGTTCTCTTGTAATCCCCAAATATTATGGGTTGTCCATATCCAAAATAATCATCTGATTATACATCTTTTCACTCTCTTGGAAACTTCAAACCAATCATTTTAATAATTCACCTTGTAGTCTATTCAGCCTTTTCCTTGGGTAGTTCCTGGATTGAAACCAAGTCCTAAGAGAATGAATACTCATGTCATCTGGATTAGGATTGTTGATGTGGTGCGGAATGTATATATTTTGATAGAGGTTTTTTTGCACAGATTTAGTTATAAATGGTTATTACTAATACTAAACCACACACACAAAAGGCAAGTGTACCTATCGTGTGGTAGCATAGTGATGGTAAGAACCGAGTATCAATCTATGGACACACCTAACATACTCAACAACCTTAAAATTTGACCATCAGATTTGGTTTGTATTAAAGAAAATGATGAGTTGCATTGACAAGATTTTTAGGGTTTAAAAACAATAATATAAATAGAGTAAAATAAGATTGAAGCGTTTGGATTTAAAACCAGGGAATAAGGGTTATCATCCTAATTAGACTATACTTATGTAACTGTGATGAATTGGTGGTGTGATTAAAGAAACGGATTAATGTAATTATGTTAATGTTTATAAAGGTGAACTGACACAATTTCTTGTCTATTCGCTCCGTAGTGACTAGGATCACGTCAGGCTGAGTTTACTTCTTAGATCAAAGCTCTAGTAAGATAAGTAAATCTTTGGTGACCTATTTGACATACGATTTCTGAAAACATAACTTAATGTTAAAAAGAGAGTTGATCATGTTCCTTCCTAATATACCATTAATTTTAGAAAACCGTAACAATTACTGTAAATTTCTCAGAATAATAAAATGGAACCCGCAAATTATCATAAAGTTAAGGTGATATGATTTCTAATAACCATTTCTAGTTCATTAGCCATGGATTTATTATGAAAACCGGTTTCGCGAATGAAAGTTGATCATACATTTTTCAACTGTGTATGACAATCACAATCACAAACCATAAGGTTATAACTTCCCGTTCAAATGTATATGCTACCCATCAAAAGTTTTCCCAAGACTACCATAACATTAACATAATATATATCACACCATTAGTTCATCACAAATTACATATGGTTCATCCAATTAGGATGATAATAAGAGTTTAGCTCATAATGAGCTTGAACATTACAACAAATAACATAGAAGATAGATATGAAATCATCAGTGAAATGGAACAATCGAATTGGTGATCCACAATGGATGATGTTTAAGCAATCCCGAGCTTCTTCCAAGTGTTGTATGCACCTCCCGAGCCTCGAAATGGTCTAGAAGACTCAATTCTCGAGAGAATTCTATTGTGTAACTCTCCCACCAAATCTTTCCAAAATAGTAAACTTAGGCCCTTATTTATAGGCTTTCTGGAGTGTGTAAGCACGGCTCCGTGCCTAAAAGGCACGGTCCCGTCCTAGTACAATGCATAGGAAAGTTGGTCAGCTTGTACGTGCAGGGTGTGTCGGGAATGACCCCATGCTTGGTGGGGCATGGCTCCATGTTGGAAGTGAGGCACAACCCCGTGTCTCATGGGGCATGACCCCGTGCTTGCTTTTAGGGGACAATACTTTTTGTCCTATCAGATGTCCAAACATGAGGGTGTGTTCCAGGCATGGTATAGGGGCATGCTTAATGAGGCACGACCCCATGTTTGGACTCCAAAGCTCAGATTACTTCAATTTCTTGTCAAATATACTTCTTTTATCCATCTTGCCTTTTTAAACACCTGAAAACACAATTTAATATTTTTAAACACATATTCATCATTTTAAGGGATATATTAAGGAATAATTGATTTGCTTTTGATAGGATTTTTATGTATAATTTGGAACACATCAATCATTCTCACACTTGAACTTTGCTTGTTGTCAAGCGAAATCACTTAAAATGACAATTCCACCAAAAACCAAATAAATCAAATAATAAATATGTTTTTCAGGAGTACACAAGTAAATATTATTTTCATCCAAATGTAAATATTTTAAGCATATATAAAATGATATCCTAGCAAGCAATAGATTAGTTAGTTAAGATTATTATCATGTAAAAATCTACACTTCTCACAAGATGCACTCACACATGGCTAAATATATGGAGTCATAATTAAGATTAAGTATGACTAGTGCACTCAATTGCCTATTATGAATACGTGTGAGATCATATGGTTGTTAAGGGATCATATCTCCACCTACTTAGATATTTACTTGCATAAATCATTAGATCTTTGATAGGTTGTAACTTGGCTTGGTCTCGGGTATGGAATATTTGAAAAAAGTGGCTAAATGCTAAAGATGACGGTCTTGGCTTATTTTTCTAACATAAACTACAAGGAAAGCAATAAAAGGTTCCATATACAATATTTCTAGTTAGAAGGGATATGCTAACTCGAGGACACGTTTATGGTCAGATTGTTAAGACCATACTTTGCTTTCAAGAACCGTACTTCATCTATCACCCGAAGATACACAAAACTTTCTTTTCGTAAGGATCGTTCGGCTAAAGCCTAATAGCAGACCAATCAGATCAATTCTGTGTATTCGTATTGAGACTCGGTTTGGTTCTTTTTGCATTTCTCATTTTTGGACCAATTTCCACAGTTTGGGTATCTTTCGTATCTTTTTGCCCGCCTCTTTATTGCACTTTTTGAGATTCCACAAAATGGTGGAACTTGTTACTTTTTTCACCATTTCTTTCTTGCGTCGAACATGAGGTTGAAAATTTGTTCGCGGATTTCCAGGGGAAGTCCCAGTTTTGTGTGGTGAAGGCAACAAAGCAAATTAAAATAAAATAATGCATTCTAGTTCTTTTAGATCTGCCGGTAAAAGACCATTTTTTATATAAGCCAAAAACGTGTCGTTAACAAAAAACGGGTCGTTAACAAAAAACGGGTTTTTTAAAGGTGACTTGGTTGTTGACTAATTGATAAATAAAACATTTAAGCTTAATGGGGCTAACTAGGGTTGACGCTCGGGTAAGGAAAATAAAGTAAAAATGGTTGGGGCTTGAATGCTAAAGCTTTTCTAATGCCTAACTCATTTTTATACAACAAATACTAATTAAAGTCTTGAAATGTATACCCAAAGCAAGTTCTAATCACACATATAACAAGGCACCCTCAATTAAATACAAAATGAAAGTAGATTTGCAATTGTAAAAACTGTTTAAGGCTAAAAAATAAACTCACATATAGATGAAATTGGGTAAAAATGTTTCATTTTACATGACAAATATTTTAACTAGATTATTTCTTTAAATGATATCACAAAAAAACATCTTCAATTTTTATTTGGATGTCGTTTATTACTTATTTATTTTCCGAAACATATTTTTATAATTTGCTTTATAAAAAATGTTTTAAATTTTTGGTTTTTTGTCACAAAAATTGATTGTTAAGTGATATTTTATAAAAAAATTTAAATTTGGACTTTTTTAGCAAAGTTTAATGCATTACTCTCATCCCCACACTTAAAATTCACATTGTCTTCAATGTGATTAATATATTAAAATCAAGAAAGGGTAATGATATAACTTCCCTAAAAATGATGAATTTGTAACTTGTGTTTGGTTGCTCTTAATTTGAGAGACTCCTCGAGATCATCTGAAATTTCACCAAATTATTGAAAGCATTAAATTCCTAAAGACACAAAATAAAAATAAAACAACAAAAATTAAAATAAAGATTGGCACGTAACAACTGTGCCCGGGCCCCAAAAGTGATACGGTTTTCAAGGGCTTCGTGGCTGGATATCCCCCCACTCATGACATATTCGGTTCCTGATGTACGTGACATCATTGCTCAAGTCATCAACTCGGTAATGCAAATCTTCGACTCGGTTGAAGGCTTATTGGGCGTATTCGAATAATCATCTAGCATGGTCGCTGGTGGTTTGGATTCATTCATAAAGGTTTAACATGGTTGGGATTCTCAAGTCGGTGAACTTGAAGATCTGGCTCCATGATGATTTCCTCGGGATCCGCTGTCACACCCCCGCTAAAGCGGAAACACGGGAATGTAACGAGACGGGATCGTCATAACACATGGTATACGTTAGAGAAGCAATATAAGTATGATGACAAGCGTGTCATGACATCAC
>BJCM01068059.1:0-10196 GCA_018326385.1 Flaveria bidentis
TTGTAATGTTGCAAGTAGCTATTGTTCCAAATGTTTTTTAAACATTTAACATCTTTCTTCATCCTGCAATGCCAATCACCTCTCTTAACACAAATTTCACAATTCACATATACCTTTTTTTTAATCTTTATCTTAAATGAAAATAAGAATATATTTTGTTATATATAAGTTTCAAGAAATTGGAAAAATGTTGTTTACCAACCAGACGACTCCTCTTTTGGCCCATAACCTAACAAAGGTTCCATAGGAATTCCAGTGTGTAGTCAAACACTTAAAGAAAACTCATTGTTAGAACTTATATTTATGAAGCCAAATAATAACATTTAATTACCAATGTCCAACAGAATCAATGCTTTCTTGTTGGTTATGTATTTGTGTTTGTATTGAACTCGATGAAAAAGGTAAAACAAACTGTTGATCCGAAGCCGTTATGAATGGCGGTTGAGACATGATGCTTATGGCCGAAGAAGAATACACACTTTCATATGGCAACCCGCTTGTTGCATTATGTTGTTGTTCAATGCACTGGTGTTGCTTAGGCACATTGTTATTAACCTTATCCCCTTCTAACTCTCTATACTTAACAAGATATTGTTTGAGTGGGTCGACGTATTCTTCAAACCCTAAAGTTGTGATAGCCCATATTATATCATCACCGTTGATTGTCTTTCTCTTCTCTTGTTGGCATTTCTCCGAGGCTTCCCCTGTGACAAAGCTTATGAATTCCGAGACACACTCTTGGACGGTTTCTTTTGCATCTTTTGAGATTTTCCCGTTTGATGGGATCACCTTCTTCATGATCCGACCTACGTTTGCTATTGGCAGGAACCTATCTTGTTCTTTGTTATTGTTGTTGTTCTTTAGACACGGGTTTTCAAGGCTTCTCTTTCCTTGTCTTCCGTCTTCCATTTCTCTATGCACGTTTTTTTATTATGAATTGCATAAAAAGGCCACGTTTTGTTTTGTTTGGTATATAAATACATGTGAAAGAGATTAAATGGCACATGAAGCATAAAAATAGGCAAGTGAAAAGGGTTACCAAAGGGATCGTACAAGTTTGTAGTCCCTTGGACTCGTTCTGATGACCATCATGACATTTTAACTACAGTAAATGAGTTTTATATTTTATTATAATCTTTTTTTAACCAACTCATTTTACTATATTTGACATTTAGTATTACAATTGTTACAATAATAAATAAATAAATACCACCTTAATAAATCACTTTGAACAACATGAAACCCAATTTCTTATAGGCTTTCGAAAATACTTGAATGTTCTCTTATTACTGGTGTAACCATATGTCATTCGAAAATAAATACCCCTATACCTAAACCCTCTTTAATACAGTAATACATTTTTGGTTTCTGATATACCCTATGTCATTTATAATTTTATTCATAACTATCAAGATTTATAGGTTAAAAGAAATTGTTTTATAAGCATTCGTGTTAATTTGATTTTATGTAAAACAAGTTTCTAGTAATGTGGGAATAAGCGAGTGTTCTTGTGTTGTGTGCTTTATAGTTTGGTATCGATCTTAAATTCCAACCCTCATAAACACAATCCATTTAACACCTTTGCTTAATGGATATGTGCACTTGGGATGTTTTAAAATTCAAGTTTGGTCCACATACCCTCAAACACAACCCATTTAAATTTTAATACCTTTACTTGCAGCTATTTTTGACCCATTTAACACAACCATATTCGTCTTTCACTAACCATAAATTCAAGATCTATCATTAACAATCATTTTCTTTTAAAATCTCCTTAACAATAACAAGTTTCACCACAAACCCATTACCGCTACCGCCTTAGGTGGTAACAAATAGTATAAATTTGGTTTATTAACAGCTAACCATCAACTAAAATAATATAAAATCAATTGTTAACCGTGGTACTATGAGTAATATTAATAGTAATAATTAATAAAGGAGCTCGTAATTAATATCATAATACATGACTCCATGACATAATGTTTATAAAAAAATAAGAAAATAAAATTTATCTATGTGCATTGGCCTGTAGAAAACTAAACATATACAAGACTAGACCAGTAAACCACCATGGGAAAAGTTATAACTTTCTAAAGAGAATGCAAGTGTTTGATCCTCTGAATAGCTTGTTTTACCTTAGTAGACGGTTCATCATACAAGTAACCAAGATCATCAAGTTTTGCTGCCATGCTCGGTTCCCCAATAAAAGCACGAAAAGAATCTGCAACTGAATTCGATAGAGAATCCAGGTTGTATCCTCCTTCCAAGAAAAACACACATCGACCGCCACACAAATCTTTAGCAAGCTGCTTGATGTTTGATGCCAGCATGTAATATGTTCCTGTCGTGAACTGGAAATTGGCTAGTGGGTCCAGTACATGTCCATCATATCTGAAAAAGATTTTGATTACAAATCAGTAATTGGTTGATAGTCAAACACTTTATGGTAAAGGGTCAAAGGTCAAGCAAAATGAGACAAAACAGTTGGTGTCAAAAGCTACTTTTGGTGTGGGTCTGATTGGATGATTTTTATGACTCGAATCATACAAAACCTATGTTATTCTAGTTTTTTTGTATGAACCGATTAATAAGGGAGTATGCATTAAGAAACACTTAGGGTGGCCTTAACCCGTTTGACACATTTCCTTTTAAAATTCTTGTGGACTTATTGACCAGCCAAAGATAAAGCATAACTCAAATTGACCATTCATATGTAAGGGGTTAAATACCACCTATAGGGCAAAGGGTGTCCATGAGTGGGTCAATTGGGTTGTGTTTATCTCAGTGGATCAAATAAAACATTTAGCTAAAAGGGTATGTATCACACAGGTTGAACGTGCTAAAAGTCTCCCAAAGTCTATTTTTAATGCATACAACTTCCTAAAGTGGTTGCAGACCAACAACCCAACAAGACCCACCCAAATTGACTAGTACCTAAAATGACCTGATTCTGGCTTAATTGTTCAGCTTGTCACTTCTACTTATAAACAAATAAATTAATGCAAACATTATTGTTTTGGTTGAAAGAAAATCACCCTGCTGATACAAGAATTATATCCGGCTTAAATCTTTGGGCAGACGGTGCTATGACTTCGTCAAATACGGTTCGCATGGCTATGTCACCTGAACCTCCTGCTAATGGTAAATTAAGCGTTGCCCCTTCACCATTACCAGATCCTATGTTATCAATTTTCCCTGTACCAGGGTAGCTTCCCTCCTAAAACACCATTAAAATATGAAAGTAATTCGTTAAATTGCACTTCAAAAATAAATAGATGGTGGTTGTTGCTTACTTGGTGTGTTGATAGAAAGAATATATCTGGGTCATCATAAAATGCATCATTAGTCCCATTACCATGATGGACATCAAAATCAATGATGAAAACACGTTTTAGTCCATGGACCCGTTGAGCATATCGGGCTGCAATAGCTACATTACCAAACACACAAAAACCCATGGGACCCTTAGGAACTGCATGGTGTCCAGGAGGGCGTATTAAGGCGAAACCAATTGGGGGATTTAGACTGATTTTTGATGCTGCCACCTACAATTTCATCAAATAAAATAAGAGTCCTAGAGGTGGCCATATCGAATCATCTACAAAATGGGCTGATTTTGGGTTATTATTAATCTCAAATGAGATAGATAAAAAGGCAATGGGTCAAACAGGTCTGCTTCAACCCACTAAAAAGCATACTATTGATGCATTACCACATGATCAACCAAGGATAGGCCTGCTCCAGCAGCAATCAACGACTCCTCAAATGTCTGCATTGTTTATGGTATTATAATAATACGACTGAGAAAGGGAAATCAGTTTAAGGAGGCCATGTTAATGGAAGTCTCTTACTGTGGCAGTGGCGTATGTGGGTCCAGAGCCATCAATGTGTATAAAACCCTGTTCTGCAGCCTGCTCCATTGCCTGTAGAAATAGATTTACAAGGAACAATTAACTAATGAAAATACACAAATAAGAGTATTTACAGCATGTATAATTTGAGACCAAGCAGATATTAACAGATACGATGATTAAATGGCCGAATGGGCGGACAGATTGGTCAAAACAGAACTTTCTGATACTAGTCTAACAGAGTCAGCTTGGGTTGGGATGACTTATCAACACCTTTACTCATTTTTCATATCTTTTGTTTTTTTAAATCTATAATACTTAAACAATAGTAAATAAGATTACAAAAATCATGTTCCTAAGATAATGTTTTTTTAATAAAGCATTTGAGTGCAATTGGGGAGACTCTTACCCATTTCCATTTTAGCTATGTTTTGAAGTTTTACCTGTTTGACCAACTGGAGATATATACATCACAAATCAACCTGAGTTTAAATAAACAAGTCGAAATTATTTATCTCTGATAAACAGTAAATATGTTTTTTATTGTTTAGCAATCACAAATCCTTTCACTGTGTGCTTTTTCAGCAATCACCTCTAATAAGCATGTAATACCTTCTCAAGGCCAAAAACATAAGATCGGGAATGCACACTTGCAATATCTTCCACTGTAGCAGTTCTAAAATCTTGAAGTTGAATGATCTCAGATCCTCGAAACTAAAATTTCATTTTAGCATAAATGATCAGGTTCAACGGCCAGTTCAATTTTGGAATTAAATGAAGTGTAAAAGTAAATGATTCTTGAAAATTACCTTTGGAGTGAGCTCCACCTTTTCAAGAGCACTCACAATTGCAGGAACCCTTGAACTGCATTCTGGATGTGCCTCCTGTTACCAATATCATGTAAAACTTGACCAAGTCTCTCCAATAAACATTTTCTATACACAACAAAAAGAAATTCTATGTGAACTGAAAAATGGATACTTTTATTCAAAGACAATTCTATTAAGATATAAATACTTGTAAAAACTTTGTTATGACTCACTGCAAATAGAACATAAGTAAATTACCTTGTTATGACCCATTGCTGGAGCTACACTATAAATCACTTTTGCAGTAGTCTCATTTAAAGAACACGAAATAGAAACATTGGAACGGTTTTTCAGTGAAGTTGAATGTTTCTGGAAGAATCTACTTCTCACAAATGAAGCCACGCGAGGTCCCAAAGGAAACCACAATCCACCTACAACATAGATCCAAAATCCATGATAGAAAATGAATAACCGATCTCCCAATAATCAAGAAGTTGTTATGGAAAACCAACTTTTAGTACTGTCATTGTCAATGTAAGGAAAAACATAAAATTATCATAGACATGCACAAACAATAATTATCATAAATTTATAGCATACTTGTGTATACAATCTTTTACGGTGAACATTTTTCAAATATTTGTTAAAAAGAGAAGGGGAACTAAGATATTTGTTGAAAGGGAGAGGTCATAAGCATAAATCTTTTTCATTGTATTCTACATTGTCACTTTTCAGTGCAACGTTGAATCATGTTTGAGTGCACCATCAATGCTCTTTTCACCTTTCAATATTCTTGGACTGTAATGAACTTGAAACATATATTCATGGGAGAAAAAGAGAACCAGTCTAGAGATTATCCCTGATGATATTCACTAAAATGAATCAACCTCTTCCACAAAATCAGGTCCATGGAAAAGAGGTATTACACTAATCATATTGAAAATTAACAATAGAATAATCAATTATGCTAAAATTCTGAGCTCACAATGACATAAATTGCAACACCAACTTAGAGATTAGGTATATTCAATCAACTGTTTGTTGATAGTGATGCTATTTAATTAATTAAATGACGCACTAAATTACAAAAGGATAGGGGAAACCGATGATCACAAATACTAAGAATGACACAAACAATGAAATTAGAAGCAAAGGTTAGTTTGTCATCGTCGTGTTTGATGAAACAAAAGGCAGAAACAAACAGTTGAGAATCAGCAGAAAGAAGATGCTAATGGGCTAAAATCTGAGCATTTACCTCCGAAAAACGAACGACGAACAACGGCTTGATGCTCCATGTTAGTGACACCAAGCTTTTCGAAAAGACAAAAGGGAAAATATATGAAAAAAAGGGATAAGGGGCGTTTGGCTATGGGGTTTTGTCATTTGTGGGGTCCGTTTGTATTTACTTGTAAGTTTGAGACATTGCCCAATAATACGAATGTGAACCAACTTAACGTTTAACAAACAGTTTGTGTAGTTATTAATGGATGGAAGGTTTTTTTTGTTTGTTTATTAAATGAATGAAAATAAGTAAAAATTCTCTCTCAATAGTTTCTCTCTTTACACTTTTGCTCTACCAACCTAAACCATCACCCCTGCGTTGTTGTCATTATCACCATTCATTGTTCTCGAAAACCCCTAAAAAACTAAATTGAAAGTCAAGAGAGAGAGATCATTTCCAGTTGAGATGAAGAGAAAAAGAAGTGAGAAAGACAATGGAGATGGATATTGATAGTTGCTAGAAAGGCAAAGATGTTGGTCCTAAATGTGGTGACAATTAATGACTTCAAAGTTCAACACATGTTAAGTTCAACACATGTGTGTCTAGTTTATAAACATTTCTTTGTTATCTTATCACCAGAGTATATAAGCTAAAAACTGAATGAATTTATGCTAACTTTAGGACTGCTACATAAAAGAATTCTATTGCTATAGCAACAAGGTTACTCAACCTTTTGGTATATGGGTTTATTGATACTCTTAAGAAAAATAGCGTGGTTACTCTGAATTTATGCTACGTTAAGTCACATGCTCCTTGGTGAAGTCAGAATCTGATCTCTTCCATCAAAACCTTCGTTTCTTTAATCAAATTTGTGGCTATCTTTGTTCAGACTTTTATCTCTTTAGTCAAAATCTTTGTTTCTTCCTTTGAGTCTTTGAGTCTCCTGTTCTTTAGTTAGATTAAAAAAAGACTTGACTACATTATGTTTCTATGACACTTCATGTTCTAAAGTTCCTAAAAATAGATATTTTTAGATTTTTACTTTCCAAGAATAAAAATGTAATTACTTTGTCTTAGAAAAACTCAAAATTTGAAAGTGAATATAAAGTAATTAAACTAAATTTAACAATAAATTTATATAGAGCACATGTTTATTTAAAGAGAAAGCTTTAGGCATATTAAAAAAGTATTTTAAAAATAATCTAACATAATTAATTAATTTGTTTTAGTTTAACAATAATATATTATACGAAAGAAACTTTCAAATAAAATGATAATAAATGATTTAATTATATATATTTTTTTGAACGGCGAATGATTTAATTATATAAAGGGGCTAGTAAAAAGTTTAACTAAAAGAACAAGTAAATTGAACGAATAGTCCCTAGGTTTATCTTTCATCCTTGGAAATAAAAAATCACAAGCTTAAACATTTTGATGTCAATTGTCCGTTAGTTTTAACTTTAAAAAAATTATAAAATGGACACTTTACCCCTAAAAGCTAATACTAATAATATGTAGTTAAAAATAAAGTGGTTTAATCCATTAAGCTGATTACAATTACTATATATTGATATAGTAACTAATCATAAATTATATGTTTATGAAATCTCTAGGGACTGAGTTTTCATAGTATGGTAACTAAATCCCAAAGAAAAGTGATTAGGGTTTTTCACATGGGGTTATAAGTTATGTCATAAGTCGGCCTTCAACCCACCTCCCCTACAACATTATGTTCTTGACATTATAAGTTATGTTCTTGACATTATGTGTCAAATTGGCTACGTACGACCGACATGAGTCGTCTTGTTTGGGTGTGGTTACTATTTGAGAGTCTAAGAAGATTTATTATCCTTATTAATTGAGTATTGATGATTTTGTAAAGGTGAGTTGCAATGGAAACACCCTATTGGTTTCTTAATTGGTTCTTGTTTCTTGCAATTGGATCATGGAGGGAAATCCATGTGCATTGTTGTATGTTTTGTCTTTTGCTACTTAATATTTCTTTATAACGGACATACAATTTTCAATAGTGGTATTAATCAACTTTTGCAAGGTCTTGTGACCTTAATCAAGTTAATAAAAAAACTATAAAAATGGTACTTTATTATAAAAATTGTTTTCATTTCATAAAGTAACTTACTTATAATTACCATAATACATAACGTGTAGGATGGTAGAAGTTAATAATTTTTTTTAATTACGTTAATGTAAAGCCATCATAGACCTATGTGATTTGATGTGTTGGTTTGTATACATTTGTAAATAGTTGTTGTTTTGTATCTTGTATTTGGATTTTAAATTTGTTATAAATTTACTAGATTAAGTTGTAATTTAATTTACAAAAATTTAACAAATCAATACAAGACATGACAAATTGAGAAGTAAAAATCCAACAGGATGGAGTACATGTAATTGAAATCTAGATGTCGAAGCAAGTGGGAGTTTGAAGATTAAGATTTGATTCCTTTTATGTCCCTTGGACCTTTTGATATTTTACAGGCTTACAAAATATCAAACCTTAAGTCTTGGTTTTGCATTATGATTTGCATCTGTTTTTATTTATTTTACTTTATGTGGTTGATAACTATAGGATATTTGCAAGAAAAATACATTTATAATTATAATATGAAATTAATCGAGTTTGGTAAAATAGAGATTTTGTGAAATTCAATGCACAATCAATTTACAAGAAATTAAAATATTGTTTTAAAGGAATGTTAAAATAGATGTAATTATGAAATTCAATAAGATTTGGAAATAAATTTAACTTATGAATTTAAAATTTAATCCAAACTCAACGACATGCTAAATAATATAATTTTTTATTAATACTTAAAACTGGTTAACACAACATTACCAACGTATCAGTATAGAACATTATAATAAGTCATCGTATATAATATGGGATTTATAAACTAAAATGTCAAGGTGCAATACGGATTACACAAACAAATTGTAAGGACAATCATTGCACTGTGAGATCATTACATAATTGTTTTCCCATAGACATTATTAAACCTTTAATTCAAAAAGGTAAGTCTATGCAATTCTTTGTTATGAAACTTGAACCATGCTTGAATATCCTTGTGGACAAGCCTAGCCTATTTAGATGGACATTTTTTTTGATCGGCTAATTAGTTGTTAAAAGTTAGTAACATCAAGTTAGTAATAATTCACTACTGTCAAAGTTTGAGACTTGGACTTCCAAAAGAGACAAAGCCTCCCACCTTCCCCTTAAACTATTAGGCCAAGATATCATTGGTATTTAGATGGACATGTATGAGGGCAAGGTGGGATTCATGATTCCCAAAAGTCTTTGGTAGGTAGTCCCACGTCTTAGTGTAGGATGACTTGAAACATATTCATAAGAAATATGCCCATTAATCATGTAGATAAGTTAGCATAGATTAGATTAAAAGTCTCAAATACACAGACATTATCCAAATGATCCCATAATGTTCTAAGAGTTGTATAGGTGATGTAGTGGGTAAGCTTTACCTATCTAGATAATTTTCTCTTTTGGATTGAGTTTAACCATTCTGACAGGAAAAGTAAAACATACATCTAGCATTTTAATAGTTAAGGTATTATGAATTAAAAAAAAAAGTAATTATTATTATTGAAAATTTAATTGTAAACACTACTAAACTTTAAACTTTGGGATTTTATTTTGTCTTCAAACATAATTGTTCCTACACACCATAACCACTATCCTAGGTCCATATTGGACAAAGAGAAACAAGAAAAAATTTCTTGGATCATTTCTGTAATCTATGATAGATCCTAAACGTCACAAGAAGTTGTATGTTCCCTAGTATCCTATTCTTAAGGCATTATTAACTTATGCTTATAATAGTATCAATTGTGCATGGACGAAGCATGTGGATGACTCATTTGATGTGTCATGCCTCATGATGGAAACTATGAATTTAGAGCTCCAAAAAGATTTAAAATCTCATCCGGTGTGTGATATGATAAGTAGTTGAGGAAATTGTTCCAACAACAAGCTCGACATGAAAACTTTGAAACTATGAAAGCACTCACTAATGTCTTATGAAAGAATGATCTCAAGTAAGCTCAAATGTGTTAGGACCGACGACGTACGGAGTACTAACTGATTTAACGTGAAGCCAGATCAAATAGTACGGAATCCTATTTGATTGGCGATCCAATTAGGGAAAACGTTAATCCGATCAATCCTAACGATTTAAATACGTTAAGAATAGACTTGGAATGATCAGAAACGTTCTATGAACTTGGAAGGGACGAACTGGACGAACTTGGACGGCTAGGGTTGTGAATTCTTGAAGT
>BJCM01068060.1:0-12472 GCA_018326385.1 Flaveria bidentis
TCGTGCTTCCAATTAATCCTAATCTTTTTTTCAGCCATTTCTTTAGAAGAATCTATCAATTATAACATGTATTATAAATATTAGAAGAATTAACCATATCATAGAAATACAAACCAAACTGAATTATTATTTTACCCATCTGAATTACTTCTTGATAAATATAATTTATCTATTTGGTTATAACTCCTAATAATACAGGTTATGTTGATGGGTACTCAATTACTATTCACAGACGAAGCAGTTTATATAAAATGTTTACATATTTCCTAGAATGATCTTGAACTGACTCGTTGTTTGTTTTGTTGTTTGGCTAAATCCTCACCTAGCTTCTACTAATAACGATAGTGACAATTTTTGCAGCTTAAGCATCTGTATACACATATAAAGCAGCCCCCACAACCATAGAAAGTTTCAAAAACTATAAATACAGAGATGCCATAAATAAAGTAGATAGAACGAGCAAACCCTGGAAACTAAAAAGCAAGTAAAGACTGCAACAATTAATTCTAGAACCTAAATTCAGGCAAAAGAAGAACATATGTAGATCCGAAGGTCCTCAAAACACCAAAGACCCAAAGGTCTTGAAGACCTGAAGGTCCCCAAAACCTGAAGGTTCCCAAAACCTGAAGTTTCCCAAAACAAGAACGAGCAAACCCGAAGACCTGAAGGTCCCCAAAACACCAAAGACCCGAAGGTGCTTGAAGATTCGAAGGTCCCCAAAACAATCAATCAAAGGCAAAAGAAGATCTGAAGGTCCCCGAAGACGTACCTGTGTAGGCCAGCGAGTTTGAGATGAAGGAGAGGCAGGCGACTTCGAGCAGGAGGGGAGGCCGATGAAGACCGCAGGCGAGTTCCTGCAGGAGGGGAGAAGGTAAGTTTCAGATGAAGGAGAGTTAGGCGAGTTTGAGATGAAGACCGCCTTACCTCGCCAGAACCGTCAACGTCCGACGACTTTAAGGTGAAGGTAAGGGGAGATCAAAGAGCAGTGGGGTGGGGGGAGTCTCTTGAGTTAGAGATTATATTTTCATTGATCTAATAAGAGGAGAATAAGAGGGTCTTATTGAAAAAGTGGGTATTAACCAAACACATAGATCTGACCGAGTCAGAGTTATAAGTCTGACCAGAGTCATTTAGATCCAAACAAACAGGGCCTTATGAAGTTTTGACTGTTGCTGGGATTGTTAATTATTGCTTGTATTGATTTGTTCATCAGATGTGATACATGTTTCCTAGTGTTTTAGTAATCATGGACTTTTATGCTTCTAGATTTATCATAGACTGAGATACTATAGTATAACTTCTACACCAACACAATTAATTTCTTTTCGATTTTATAATGTTAATGTTAAGAAAGGAAATACCTGTACACACCGATTAAAATTTAAAACCCCCTAAAGTTTGATGAAATATTTTTGTAATGATTTTGTTTTCTTATTTGTACATGAAGAGGAAGTATACCTTCTTGGGATCATTTAAATCTTACATTACACAAGTGCAAGCTTTTGTTAGTAAACTAGACATGGTTATGAGCTTATTGATTGAAGGTATATGATCGAGTGATAATAATTCAAGGTTTAATTTATTTAATAATGTGATTATACATCATTGTTAGTGTGGAACGAATTATTTTGAGTTTGTTTTGATGTATATGGAATCAGAGCTAAATGATGCATATTTTCGAAAGAAAAGAAGCCATAGAAGGAAAGACAGGGGATGAAAGTGCAAATAAAAGAAACTATAAAAAATGGCCCAAAAACCCTAAACCAGCGTATGATGTGTCGGGTATGGGCGTATCATACGCCGGTCGACGTACGATTGGGCGTATTTGGAACAAATTCTAGAGGGTTGGGCGTATGATACGTCACCCTGGGCGTATCATACGCTGGTTCACTAACAAATCCCTATTTTCATGGAATTTTAAGATATTTAAAGATCAACAACTCCACTTGGATATTTAACTTTTTCAAGATGAATTCAAGTACTTTCAAGGTATCTTTTTGGTGTTTCAAGCTTCCCAATACATCATAACAATCATCATTGATCATCATCAAGGAAAGATCGAAGATTTAATGACAACAATGCGTGGCTAAGTTCGCGTGATTGCTTTCGGGTGGAGAGTTCTTATCAAGTGAGATGGTTAGTTGTATTTAGGATTTTTATGTTAAACACTTTGCGATTGAATGTATTTGAGGATTTGATTGAGTTAAACAATTTGTTTATAAAGAAAGTTATTCGCATTATCATTAGTTTTCGGTTTACTTGCATCGTTAGCTCATTGAGAAAAGTAGATAGCGTGATATAGAAGAATTAATGATTTTTTGAATGAAGGAGTTTTAAAAGATTGTTCCTTGGTCGTCACTTCAATCAAAAGCCAATAGTTGTGTTGTGAAACCCTAAAATATATCTAATGAACCACTAAACTTGTAGAACTTGATACCCGGAAGTGATTGTTACTTAATATTTAATCAAATTCATTATTAAGTTTGTTGCTTTATGCAATTGTGAACATTAATTCATTCCAAGTTTTGATTTTTAATTATAAAGTTTGATTTTTTTACTTAATCATGTTACGTTAATTAAACACTTTCCATATATTTCCTGAGGAGATGAACTTACTTACCCTTACACAATAAAGGTAGCTAAGACCGGTTATTTAACTTGTTTTTGATCGAGTCTTGACAACCAGATCAAAATAGCGTTGTTTCCGGGGATTTAGTGCGCTTAGTGTTTAATCGTTCTTGTTTGATTTTCTTAAAATATTATAAAGAAAAACCCAAAAAAATTATTTTTCTATTTTCATTTTAATTTTTTTTTGTTATTTAGTATTACACGAGGTATTTTTGTGTTTTCTTGTTTGCAGGTACCTATTACGTTAATGCATACAAGATTCTCAGGAAGGACTTCGCCATTGCACTTTGATCCGATAAACCGAGAAGACCGCAAAGGAGAATCGTGTGTTTCACAAATCATCAACTTCAAGGATTTCTCACATTCATGTAAACAAGATTAGAAGAGGGTACATCATTAGCCACAACTCATAGGAATTTAGGCTAACTCTCTAGAACACCAGAAAGTAATCAAGCAAGAGGAATGAATAATCCAACAAACCAACGAGAGCCATAGTCCAACCAACCTATAAGAGAGGTCCTGTTTCCTGTGTTTCCTTTGCCCGATGATCCTCCACCTCAACCACAAGTTGTGCAACCTCAACCCTAGGGGCCAGTCCTTGTGAATCAAAGGGTGCAACACCAACCTCTTTCCATAAATTTCCAACAAACACCTTATGTTTGGATCTGTTATCCAGGTCTCCAGCATGATGGGGATGGGACTCATCATAGCAATGAGGACCTGTTTTCAATCGAAGGTAGTCACCATACTAATCATGTAGAAGATTAGATTGAAGACAAGTTAATATGGATGGACCAAACCAACATGACCTTGAGGATTATGGAAACCAACCAAGATATCAATACCGTAATCAGGATGGCTATGCTCAACCACCTATTTGCAACAACATTGGCACTCAACCATCTAATTGAATACCTACAAATCTGGGAGCACAACATATTGTACCAGCACATGGTGCGGATAGTCACTTCCGTCCCGCCATTGCTATCAATTCATCTCCTATTGTTTCACCAGCACAAAGAGGGAGAGCTTTTGAAGTCAAACCTTAATGCTTAGGCATTCTTCCTCAGTTTCATGGAATGGCAACTAAAGAACCATAGTTGCACATATCTGAATTTGAAGCATCTAGTAGCACTATTGGTGGTCAAGGTTTTTCACCGGAGGAAGTTAAGTTGGTACTATTTCAGTTTACACTTAAGGATAAAACCAAAAAATGGTTCTTATCTTTGCTCTCCGCAAGCATTTACACTTGGGTTCAAATGCATCAGATATTTTTGGATGAATATTACACATCTCAAAGAACAAGTGATGCAAGGCGAGTAATTCGAGGTTTTACACAACAATCAGGAGAGCAATTTCATGAAGCTTTTCATTGGTCCAAGTAAATGTTAAGAACTTGCCCATATCATGGAATAGCTAAACGGGAACTAGTATCAACATTCTATGATGGCCTCTCACCGGAAGATCAAAGAGATGTAAACTCTACAAGTGCGGGTACATTAACCTTGTACCATGAAGATGATGATTGGGATATTCTTGAAAGGATGAGTGTTATCTCCAAGAAGCGTGCACAATCAAGTAGAAGGTCAAGAAGAGCAAATGTAAAGATGGTGAATGATCAAGTTGCTATGGATAGAATTGAAGTTTTAGAAAGAGAAATTGCAAGCCTCAAAGTTGGGAAAAGTGGTGTGGCACATATATCCAATGAGTATGATGTGTGTGAGATGTGTAAAGACATTGGTCACACATCGATGACTTGCTATTTGAATGTGGGGAAAAGTGAAGAAATAAATCAAGTTCAAGGCCAAGGAGAAAGGAAAACATATGACATGAACTCTAACACATATCACCCTAGTCTTAGAAATCATTCTAATCTTAGATATGGTAATTCTAATAACCAACTGAATCCTATTTTTCAGGTACAAGATCAAGGAAATAATCAGTACCAAGGCTGATAACAAAATTACAATTAGGTCGGCTACCAAAGGAATAATTACAATCAAAGGAATTACTAACAAGGAGGTTCTTATCAACAAAGGAATCAACAAGGACCTTCAACTCACAATGGTAATGATAATGCGATCATAACAGCAATTCAAGATTTAGCGAAAGACATGAAAGAGTTCAAGCAATTCAAAGAAGTAGCAGAGAAGACTAATAAAGCTATTGCTAAGCAATTAGGAAAACTAGCAAAATAGTTGTCTGGATGAGAAACGAGAAGCTTTCAAGTGACACAACAAAGAATCCTCAACATCACACTTCGAGCTTAAAAAGTTCTCACGTTAGCCAGGTAAGTATCTTGAGGAGCGGTAAGGCTTATGACAACAAAGTCGTACCACCACCGCCATTTAAAGAGGGAGTGGTGGTTGACCTTGGCGAAAATGGGGAAGGTGATAGTGATGTGGAACCTGAAACACCAAAAATAACAAAAAGGTAACTTTTCAGGAATCAAATACGGAAAAAGAAAAATCAGACACAATTGTATCACAATGAGTGAGGATGGAGAACAATTCCATTCCTTACCCCGCTGCTTTAAAAGAACCCACCAAACTAATTCCTAAAAAACGAGGGCCTCAACAAGATGAGATTTAGGAAAATTTTAAACAAGTTAAAATAAATCTTTCATTATTGGATGCAATTAAGCAAGTCTCAGTGTATACCAAATATTTAAAGGACTTGTGTACATAGAAAAACAATAAAAATTACAAAATTAACTTGATTGTATTGATAATGTTAATTCTATGTTATCGGGTGTACTTCCACCTAAACTTCAAGATACAGGAGCATGTTTAATATCTTTTTACAAAATGTACGAGGTTTTCTATTCTATTTATAGGTTGACAAGATGCCTTTTTACAAAATGATTAAACTACCCCTGACCTATACATTAGAACTAGTCTAAGTCTTCATCAGCATTTCTTCTGTTCATCCGCATTGACAAATGCGGATGAGTTGGACTTGATCAGTATTTCTTCTCTTGTTATCCGCATTAGTAGTTTGGTCATCCGCATTGGGTAATGCGGATGAACAAATACTTATGCACATTTGTTGTCCGGGCATCCGCATTTGCAAATGGGATGAACAAAACTTGTTCGCATATCTTTTAGGCTATCCGCATGTGTTAATGCAGAAGAACAAACACTTGTCAGCATTTGTTCTATGTCTTCCATATTTACAATTGCAGTTAGCCAACACTTGTTCTTCTCAGTAGATTCTTCATTCGCATTAGTTCTTGGACTTGTGGGATTTCCAGCAGACTAACCATAAACTCGCCAATTGAATTGGCATGTATGATCCTTTCAGGGTCCAACAATACCCCCCTAAGGATTATACAGCCTATGTTCTTCAATGTTTTGGTGGTGGTTGAGGTTGTGAGGATTCTGCTAGGTCTTGTGGAGGCACTTGAGGTTCTACTTATGATGGATCCAAAATGGCTTTTATCATGTTGACAAAGTCATTTTCATCTAACATCTTCTCTCTGTTTAGCACATGTATCTTCATCTAACTCATAGTGTAGATGGCTTTTAATGGTAGTTTCTTAAGAGAAACTGGTTCCCATATAGATACAGTAGACAACCCATACCTATGTATCAGTAATGCTCCATCCATATCAACCTCCAGCTTCACAATGTTTTCCAGTTGCAGAGGAGTCTTTTTCTTCTTCCTTTTCTCTCTTTTGGCACTGATCTGATCATATGCCATTTTCAATATTTTAATACACTTCAAAAAGAAGTGCATGTCTTGTTCACCCAGTTTTTTTTATATTTCTCTGAAATGTTTGGTGTAGATGTATTGGATGAATGATTCATCAAGTAGCCTCACTTCATATCCACTAAACAGTCTAATTTCAGCACCTTCCTTTCCTCCCCATTTTCTCTCAATTACCAGCTCATAAGTCTTTTCATCATAATAAACATTGGAGATTGGTATGGAGGAATGAGTGCCAGCCACCATCTTTCTCTTTAATGACTTAGTTGGTTTCATTTTAAGCTCTGGAAACACAACTTCCTCTGCTTGTTTAGTCCTTTTCTTTTCAAGAGGGTTGATGAAGGATCTATCTTTTCTCATATAGATAGCCTTCAGAGATTTGAAGTTGTTAGTTCTTTTGAACATTTTGAGAATCTCTTCAAACTCATACCCCCTGAACATAGCCTTATGATTTATCAGTTCCAAGTTGGCTAGTTCCTTCCAGTCATGAATCTCCAAGGCATTTACAAGAGTAGAGTACTCTGTAAAGAATTGAACCAGCCCTGAGATCCTTTTGACCATGAACATATTCCAGTCACTGTTATACTTCCAAGTAATGATTTTCTGATCAGTTTTGCCCTTGGGAGTAGACACACCTTTGATCATCTCTGCAGTGGTCAGACCTTCTTGAAGTTTCAATTGTGAAGGCTCTGCAAACCACTCAAGATATCTGTGTAGCACAGGTGCCAAAGAGTCATGATTTCTATGGGTGAGCTGTATATCTTTAGCTGACACTCTGGTTCTGGGCTTCTTACTGATAATTTCTTCTTCTAATTTCTTAAGCCTTTCTTTCTTCTCATTGTTCAACCTAAGGATGGCAACCCTTAGGGAATTAGTCTTCATATTTACAAGCTTTCTCTTTATGAACCCTTGACAGGAGAAATAATCCTTCATTTCCCTATCAGACATGTTATAGAGCTCAGGATATAATGAATGAGGAGTAGATGTTTGCTTCTTCATGGATGATACTTTGGGCACAACAACTTTGGGAGAAAGAGTCTTCTCATACTCAGTCTCAACTGGGGTCCAACAACTTGTTCAATTTCTCTTGTTCTGCCTTCATTCCCTCATAGGTCATACTGAATACTTCATCTGGGTCATATCATGATTAATCAAGAACATGGCTTTCACCATTAGATCATCAGTTTGTGCCTTTTAACCATTTCTTTAACTGATTTTTCCTCCTTCATTGGGCTCTCAACTACTATTGGTTCATCAACCACATAGCCACCCTCAATTTCTCCTTCCTCAAGGTCTAAAAAATCAACTTTTTTTTCAGTTGAGCCTTAGCCTGTTCATATTCTTTTAAAAATTCAGCAATAGCTGCAAGGCTTCTAGGATCATCCTTTTTGCTTTTCTTGATTGGCTCTTCTTCTCTATCATAGGTCTTTTTCCCTTTGCCTTTTCTGTTAAGTACTTCCTTTTTCTAGTATATGTTTGCATTGATGGACCAGAAGAGGTTTCAGGCTATTCAACTTTTTGAGGCAATTTTTCAGCCTTTGGTTGTTCTTGTTCAGGAATGGTAGCAACTGATTCTTCTTTCTCTTGTTGCTCTTCACATAATCTTTTGATCACCTCCTTTTGTTCTTCAGTGAGTGACACAACAGGCACTAGTTTCATGCTTAATGCCTTCTCAAGAGGGAAAGGAGATTGATGAATAACAACTCTGGGTTCAGCAACAGTCCTCTGTTCAACTATAAAGTCCCAAAAATCATCATCAATAATAAATTCTTCAGATGTGAAGCTATCTAGAACTTTGATCATGTCATTGAATTCAACCTCTTCAGTGTGAACATCAGCTGATTTCTCTAAGTAAACAACCATTTCCAAGCTAGACTCTTCATGCTTTGTCTTGCTTGTTTCTTCTCCCTTTTCAGTTTCAGAAAGTTTCATCCTTTTAGCATAAGGAGAGTCATCACCACTCTCTGTTGATGAACCATTAGAAGTAGTTTCTTTCTCACTATCCCTAGTTCTTTTCTCATCATCTTTTCTTACTTCTGCTTCAGCTTCTCTTTTAATTTCAACCAACATTTCCAGCTCAAAGACTTTTTTGCTTAGGCTTTCATTCTGGTTTTGCAAACTGATAATGATTTCAGCCTGTTCTTTAATCAATTCTTCTTGCTCTTCCATAACAATTGTCTGTATGGCTAAAGTGTCCACATGACCACTTATTTCCTCTCTTGATTGTTGAAAAGCAACTTTTAATTTTTCAATCTCATTATCCTTTTCTTTCTTTTCTGCTTTATATCTTTCTTTTAGTTCTTTCAACTCATTCTCCTTCTCATCAAGCTCCAATAGTCTGTCTTGAATGATTCTTGATTTCCTGTTGAGTAATTTTTCCATCTTTGCTACCTTTTGCATAAGTTCTGAAATTAGCTCATCCTTCTCATCTGGTTTGTTGACACCAGATTCTGCATAGCTTTCTGAAGGAGCAACATTAGAAGTGACTTTCTTTACATGCATTGGGCTTGGGTGATCCTCCTCATCAGATGATGATTTGGATTTCTATGAGGAGCTGGTAGAATCACTAAACTCAATAGGCTCTGTAGTAATGGGAGATGGTTGAGCAGATAAAATGGGTGAATGATGGATTGGAGATATATGTGTGGAAGTGATAGGTTGTGTTTGGGGAGATGGTATTGGTGAGGGTACAAAAGGTGTTGCCATATCATGAACATGAGGTTCAGTGTGAAGATCACCCCCTACATCCATATGGGGTGACACTGACCTATGCCCTTCATCTCTTTCTTCAACCTGCTCATCAACATTTTGTTGATCATGAGCAGCTGGTTCTTGAATTTGCTTATCAGCTGGAGCCTCCTGTTCTTCACCTTGTTCATCAGGATTGATCTGTTAAAGCATCCAGGGTAAAAGAGGAGAGTGAGCTCCACTATAGAAGTTCCTTGGATCTCTCTTTTTGATATATTTGTAGGACTTTGCATCATAATGAGGGATGTCCAAAATAGGTCCTTCAGGTACTATATCCAGGAATGCTTCATTGATTAGACATTGAATGAACCTTGGGTACATCAGGAACATGTATCTTCTTCCTTCCTGAATGTTGGATACTAGACCATTGAACACATAAGCAGACATGTTAAATGGCCTATTGGTGCATAAAGCACATATTGCTGATGAAGTGATAACAAGAATATCATTCCATCCTGTCTTCCTCTTGGACAAACAATGTTGATAGAGGTGGATCAGAAACCTCCATTGTAAGTCCACCAGTCCCTTCACTATTTGCTTTCCTTCATATCCACCTTCATAACCAATATTAGCAAAGAAGTTATTGATTTCTTCATCTTCAAGCTTAGTAGGTGTGTTTGCATCATCACCAAACTATAGACACTGTCTCATAATTTGTTCAGTGATGGTCAGAGAATGGTCATCATTAATTCTTCCAGACAGAGTCTTATCACCATCCACATCTGTCACTTCAGTAGTACTCCAGAAGTGCTACTAATTGAGTGCCAGCACGTAGTCGTGCTGTCATTAAGAAGGTAGCCGGCGCCTTTCGAAGCCTAAGCCTTTTCTTTTCTAGCATGCGCTTTAGTTTGATTGCAGCTAGCGCGCTTGACTAAGAAGATAGAAAGGGCTTTTCTTGCTTGGTTAGTAAAGTCAAGTTTTTGGCCTTATCTTGCAAGAAACGACGACGTCGAGTTGACGACAGAGAAAGACTGCTTTTACCACCCAAAAAAAGATCTCAAGTGCGACCTTATGAATCTCTCATAAATAACAGGTCTAACTATGATGGCATGTGCTACTCGTGTAGTAGAAATGAATATGATCATATCTCTAAGACATTCTGCCTCAGGTACATCAGGGTCAAGATAACCACTAACATTGTGGAGCTTGCTCCAGGTAAGATTAGCCATGTACCCTGCATTAGAGGCATATGAGTTAGATTGATGAAAATATATGTTATACATTATCCAAGATTCATCAGTTTGACTTTTGATAGTCAACGGTGAATGTTTGAAGGTACTGTTCTATAGGAATCACTTCAATTTGTGATGTTATCAAGAATACTCATTTTTATTTTTGTTTTTCATCTTTGAAGAGATGATTTTTGATGTTGTTAACCTTTAATCTAATTTTATTTCAAGATTTGATTTCAACATTTTTGATTTCATCATGCACTGTTCATACGATGAACGTGACTATGATTTTTCCTTGTTGAGTGGTATTCTTCTTAGTTTGCATGCTCATTGAAGTAAAAAATGATCATCTTTTCTTAGAATAAATTTATATTTAATTTTCTTTATTAACCTAGGGTTCTAAGTTCATTATCAGTCCAAATGTCCAATATTTTAGGTTACAAATTGTTAAATATTTCACCTTTTGTTTGATACTAATGTTATGTAGAATCGAAGATGATGATAGATTAGACGAAATGAAACTAAGTCTTTGATTGTTAAAGATAATGATGATTGATGAAGATGAACAGTGTGTTTTCGCTCGTCGCACTTTAGTGTCTCTCAAATTTGAAAAGTATTAAATGAGCTTTTGAACTTGCTTTAAATAGTCAAATAATAGCATTTAAAAGTTTTTCACAGGTTTCAGAACAAATGCGGTCAGATTTTAATTCACACTGTAGCAAATGTGGAAAGGTTTTAGACATCCTTATTTGTTTACTGTTGCAAATGCGGAAGTGTAAAACTTAAGAATTTGGTCATGCACATTTGTGTACTGTAGCAAATGTGGAAGTGGAATACTTAAGATTTTGGCTATGCGCATTTATTCACTGTTGCAAATGCGAAAAGACAAAGTTAATTAGCATTCGTGCATTGTAGCAAATGCGGTTGATCAAACTTGTTCAACAAATGCTTACTGTAGTAAATGCGATTGATCAAACTTGTTCAGCATTTGCTACTGTAGGAAATGCGGTTGATCCAACTTGTTAAGCATTTGCTTACTGTAGCAAGTGCGGTTGATCAAACTTGTTCATCATTTCCTCACAATAGCAAATGCGGTTGATCAAAGTTGATCAGCATTTGCTCACTGTAGCAAATGCGGCAGAGTAAAATTTCCACATTTACTTGATCATCATCCATGGTGACAGAAGAGATTAAGCACTTGTTTATTCATTTTAAAAGTTCATGTAAAGTGTTGATGTTACATTTATCCACAGATACGGATGAGTAAAAACAAACGCGACAATGAAAATGTCATCTGCATTGACAAATGCGGTAGAACACTTTTGTTCCGTATAGGTTTTTGACACTTCAAACTTTTCATGTATACTTGTTAGACACCAATGCGGTAGAGTAAACTCTTTGTCCGCATTAGTTTCACTTGACATAAACAGTTACCCGCATTGGTTATATGCATGGGTTACCTTCACCCGCATTAACCAATGCACTTACCCGCATTAACTTTTAAACTTAATCAAAACTTAATGTTTCTATTTTGGTTTTTCTTGTTATGAAGAATGGTCTTATGAAGTTGTTGACTGTTGGTGGGGTTATCAATTCTTGCTTGGATTGACTTGTCTGTTAGAAGTTATACAAGGTTCCTATTGTTTACTTATCTTGGACTTCTTATGCTTCCAAGAATCTGCATTAGTTGAGATACTATGGTATAACTTATGCACTAACACAGATATTTTCTTTTTGATTTGTTTTTTAAGTTTTAAGAAAGTAATTTAAGAAAGTAAATATGCTTGCCAAAAGTAAATATGCTTGCCAAAATACGAATATTCAAAATTTAAGAAAGTAATTTAAGAAAGTAATTTAAGCCTCGAAGATCTAGTTTGATCAATTAGGTTAAGATTTGCAGCGGAATAGTACTAGAATTAGACGAAATTTAAGCAAGAATAATACGAATATTCAATCAAACAGTGACGGTTATAGAGAGAGAGTTTTCTGCAAAAGATAATATACTCATTCACTCATAAGCTTCGACCATTTACAAATTAGGTCAACATTCCTTTTATAGAGGAATGTGACGTCAGCAGATGTCACCTGATAGTGACATCTAACAGATTATTCAAACAACTGAAACTAACTGAAAACTACTGAAGATGTCCACAACAACTGAGGACATCTTACAATAAAAGCTTAAGTATTCTATAACTACTGAACCTACAACATCT